>ML809186.1:174776-237906 GCA_009831015.1 Picea engelmannii
GAACGAGCCCTTTTTTTCTGAACGRAAAAAAAATGMTAWTCTGAATCCATAAAGAAGGACTAAATTCTCACTGCAAAGCAGCCATTAATACAATGCCAAAAGCGAACATGAACACCATTTACCTMGAAGGAAGAAGATACCTATGCCAACAGAAAACCTTTGTACTCCCTCCCTTGACAGTTGCAGTAACCAAGCAACCACAACCCTGCACRTGCATAGGTTTCCACACAAACATTTGTTATTTTATKAAAAAAGATATTATTATTGCTTTTCAAAAAAAAGTCCAAGAAGGAAACTAGACCATAATGAAACTAGATTTCTCACTYCAGYGAGTTACCTCTTTCAAATTGCCGATAGTGAAATTCAAGCAGGAGTCGCTCCCCAACCATATCCAGAACCAGMCCACGAAGTAACAAAACAAGTCTATATATATTATTTCTTCAACGAAAGACACAAGTAATGACCCTTCTGGAGGCAAGTTATAAAAAATTCTTCGTGGTTTAATATTTTTCTTCCTGCTTCGKAACAAAAAAATACGGGCAAAGAAATCTGCCGTAGGTCTGCCAAACCCACGAGGCCTAGACGAAGCACGAACCCGCCGAAGCCATGGAAAAGYTCTGGGGAAAAGAGAATTTRTCTGCCGTACGGTCAAGCTTTAATACAAACCCGGTGAGGCTATATGTGATGATAATCTAWTCTAATAAATGTTTAAAATAATTTGTCCCCTCTTATATTCTTATATTAGTTTTWTTTTTTTTTAAATTAGAAAAAAAAAAACATATTTGCGCTTATTTTTYATTGCCTTTTTAAATYTYCTTAATYTATAAATCTCATGTTACGCGAACTTAATTTATGTGGAAGCTAAAACCTTTTGTTTTGATACTATGTTAGGAAAATATGAAAAATGTTTTGGAGTTTCATRTTCTATTTCAATATTTATATTATTTTTTTATTTATGTTTATAGAAAATTTATAGAGTTTCATTGTTTATAAGAGATTAAGTATGGTATTAAATAATTTAATAAACTCAWTGTATGAATTAAAGTGGGAATGGTTAGTGCTAAGCAATATGTCATTTCCTCATTGTCGCTTTAATGGAGACATTTAATAAACTAAAGTGGGAATGGTTAGTGCTAAGTAATATGTCATTTGTTCATTGTTGCTTTATGGAGACATTATGATTATGATCTCTAATTTTGTTTTGGGTGGGAGTAACAAGTATAGAAACAAAWTTTTAAATAAGASGKGGAAGTAATAATTATAAYATCAAATTTTTAAAKAAGAGATTAAAYATAGTAATAAAATTACTATGTGATTAATGGAAGTGGTCAATGTTATGTAAYATGTTATTTGAAAATGTGATACTCCAACAAGTTGTGAATCRGTGTAGGAGATTGTTGGASTTGCACATGCTTTGACTTYATGTCGTAATTGAGCTTCRACTCTCATYATAGRTYTTAACTCTAGAGGGTGTTGCCCCTCATTTAGATCCTGAAGTTCTCACCTTTCGTGCACGTGTCTCAGCTTTAGGTGCCTCCAAARCCTCAACCATCATAGTTTGTCAAGAAGCTTGACAATATTCCATAAGTCCCTCTTCTGGCCTCTACCTYGTGTCATATGGMTTTGGCATTAGTAGAGCGYGGCTTGATTGATCATTACACAGACATCTTACCACCTCCCAAATCTATGGCCAATCGGATTTAGAGAAACTGACAAGTTTTGATCAAAGGCAAGCTCACCCATTACAGATGTGATAGGGGYTKTTACGCCTTTCTCTTTGAAGCYAAAGAAGACAAGGATCTCATCTTAAAAAATGGCCCATACTTCCTTCAATCTAGAGGAATGTATCTAAATCATTAGACTCYGGACTTCAACCCTGAGCATAATGTCYMTTCGGTGGTTTTGGTTTGGATTCATCTTTCGCATTTACCTATCCATTATTGGAATGAAGACATAATGCACAACATTGGAGATTMTTTGGGTCGATACACAGACAAATCCAAACCCAAGGATARTATGTTTGAGTGCARAAGGATCCATGTGGAGGTCGATCTCAAAAAAGGTCTCGCAAGAGCAATCCTTTTGACTTTGGATAATTGGAAGCATGTAYAGCCCTGGACTATGAKCAGTTGCCCTTCAAATGCAATATTTTCCATGAATATGGGCATTTTGCGAAGGATTRTAAAAAGAATGTCCARGTGTAATGCCTYGTTTTGACTTAAGCAGCTAGAATTACTTATGACCTAATTGTATTTTCATTTGTTTATTTTCTATGGAACACTATTAACTTCTCACTTCAAATTTTGGACATGTGGACCTATGTGTATGTAAATATTATGAATGGTTATCATTATGTGATCAATGATGGATGTTATGTGACCTACTTCAAGCGTGCAGAKTTGGATTGAAAAATATTGGTACGTGGATACCAAGTTTAATGTTATGTTTAAATGAAATTACATGCTARTATTGTATAGATATGCATGAGTTYRTGTTATAAACTAACATGCATATTTAATGGGCTATGTAATAGCCAGAGAAGGGTGAAAATAAGTAGTTGATGTTGTGGACATCAACCAAAAAACGGTATGATAAGAATCATTTTGTGTTAGTTTATACRGGTTCAATTGCATTGTTGTGATATGTGGACAAGTGCAGGWTTTTTAGGTAGCRCGACTACCTAAACTGGATATTTCATGACAAAGTTCCCAGAACATAGTGCCACTGTATGRTCCATGATGGGGTGTTGACCTTAGTTCTACCAWGAGGGGTGGAGGCATTTCCCACCGTGTATCCTCCAAAACCTGGAGTCGTGGGAGAATGGTGTTAAGTCACACTCCCCTAGATGTGTGATGACGAYTGTCAGTTGCCTATTGGGGAAGCCTGGTCAAGGTAGTTGACACTTCTACTTATGGGTTCTATCTAGAGTTAGATCGATATAGTTGATGCTCTAGTATAGTCCAACACATGAAGGATATGATTGGGAAGATGGGAGTAGGTTAGGGAGGCAGGGTGTTAGAAGTAGTTGAGAGTGCCATGGGGTTTTAATCTTATAACAGTAGTGTTTGACTTACTCTATGTTCTTTAATAGTAAATGCTTAACTCAATTACAATTATCTAGTCAATTTTCTAGGCTAATGTTGCATTCATGTTAAACTATTGTGATTGATGGATTATGTTAATAATGTTAATGATTGATTTATTCATTACGAGATTGATGGTATGGTTGATTGGATTGGAAACATATAGGAAATTGCATTAGATGTGTTAATCATTGTCATTAGTACATGCATGAGCTATGTATGTGCCAGCTACGCATACATACCTTGTGTGTGTACATTGATATTTATAAATGTATTGGATTAAGGATGTTTGCTTATCTGATCTAGATGTATAAATCTACTAGAATTATTAATTATCTGAATGATTAGAGTTAATGATATTAATTAAGTGGAATGAATAAAGTTAGTGATGTTAATTAAGTGAATTGATTAGATTTAATTAGAACAACTAAGTGAATTAATTAAGTGAAATGAATAAATTAATGATATCAATTAAGAATTTAATTAGACTTAATGATCTTGATTAATTGAGTTGACTAAATTGAATCTGCTGCTATATCTTAAAAATGATTATCATAAGACTTTAAAAATAAATTTGCAATATACAAACAATATGTGCTTTGCTTCCTGCCTGTTGAAGCCCTTGTCCGTCGATTGGCTCTCATCTATGGCTTTGACCTATAGAGGAGGCACAGGCTCCCCCTCCCCTGACATCTCATCCTTCTTCTCTTTGGTAGCTACCCTCTCGAAGTTGACTAAGGCTCCCCCCACTAGATTTGTCAAAAAACTCGATGATATCCCAAAGGTTCAAGTTCATCCCATGAATTCCTAATGTTTGGCACTTTGTTTGGTTGAGAAGGGTTTAATAGGTCAGTTTGCAAGATTATGGCCACCCCCTTGAGCCATGGCCCTGTGGGTACATAAAAATTGGAAATCGTTGATCAAGGGACAACTTTCTCATTCCTTCTATGGCAGGGGATTTTTGTGTTCCTATCTAAAGAAAAAAAAGATAGAGACATGGTCTTCAGAAGTGGCCCCTACTTCATGGGCTCCAAAGGCATGTACCTCAATCGATGGACCCCAATTTTTTACTTAGAAAAATATATTCCATCGGTAGTTATGCTATGGTGTGTCTCCCCTACCTACCTCTTCATTGTTGGGACAATGACACCATCTGTAATATAGGCAACACCCTGGGAAAAATCATTGATCAAGTTAATCCTAGGGATGTCATGCATGCTTGCACTTGCATCTACATTGAGGTTGACCTCAAAAGGGGCCTTCTTGAAGCCATCAAGTTAACCCTAGATAATTGGTTGTATCTCCAACCTGTTGACTATGAACAACTTCCTTTTAAATGCAAAGCTTGTCACGAATATGGATACTTTGCTAAAAATTACCTGAAGACTCTGTAGGAATGACCAACCATTAAAGGTAACGATCAATGGCAGCAACCAAAGAAAATAAGTCAAGCGTCGATGTAGGGTTAGCACTCAAACCAAGAAAGAAACTAACCATTTCAAGTTCCACCATCGAACCCCATCTCCTCAATGAACCCTCGTATTGGGGCGTATCAGAAAAGAAAGGAACAAGAGGCCAATCAGAATCGGTATTGTAATACCCATGTTTCCCTGAGCTTGTAAATATAATTATAGTATTGTTAAAAGACTATGGACAAATATGTTATGTGTGGATTTTGGGAAACGATGAACCTTTGCTAAAGACATAAATGTGAATATTCCTATTATTAAATAAAATTAAAATTGTTGAATAATTGTTGAAGGTACTGCCTATACAAATTATGTTTCCATGAGAGGGAATAGTGAAGGGGAACCATTACTGGTTGAGACGATCCCTGCCAGGCAGTACTCTGATGGGTTTAAAAATGCTTAGACCCAAAATTGTCCTCTATCCCATAGAGTTTATTTACCAGTCAAGTTGGTAGTTGGGAAGTCTTCCTTAAGAGTCAATGAGAGGATGGGTAGAGTACCCATCTGGAAGTTTCTTGATTTGACCCACGAAATATTGATGAGGAAGGCAATAAAAGAGGAAAAATTGACAGAACAGAGAACGGTAGAGAGGATGCACACGAAGGGGTATGGGGGACCAAGATATGAAGAAGAGTGTGTGAAGTTCCTTTGGTTCCGAGGAGAACTGAGAAAATATATTGTTCTGGGTACATGAACTATTTGGTAGTGTCTTCAAATCAGGCTGGTAAATGGGGCTCCATAAGGGTTAGTGATTGAGTGAGAAATCACCGCAGCCCCTTTGCTTGGTTGATTGAAGATTGTCAGGTTCCTATGGGAGAAGGAGAATAACCTTCATCTCTCACTATTTGTTGAGCAAAAGAAGAAATTTATCTCATGGCATCATACTCTGGCTAGGGTTGGCCAGCTTTGAAAATACCAAGAGCAGTTGTGCCTATGGTTGGGTGGAAAGTGGCACACCCTTCAGCAGTTACGAGTATTTTCCTAGCTTCAGATAAGTATGTTTTGTGCTTAATCCTTGTGAATGTTTGAGGTCAATAATGATACCATAATGTAAATGAATATCCTAAATATAATCTTATGGTAAATGATAGATGAGAAATTTCATAGGCCACAAGATTGATATTATGAACAAGTATTTTCCTAACGCCTTTCTCATTGACTATCTCTATTTCCTTGGGAAATTGCCATGGGTGACTGCTTGAGCCTCGAAGTACAAACCTAGGGAAAATATGAATGATTGTGTTTAATCGGAATCTTAATATTTGCATAATTAAGGAACTATGTAAATGGTTGATTCTCGTTGTTGTAGTTATGAATATAAATGTTGGTCTGTGCCTCCTATGCATGCACCTTGTGTCTTTAAACTCTCCTTATTAGGAATGGATGTGTGAATGAAATCTCCATTTGGGTGAATAAGTATCTGAACTTATTGCTTGTTGGAAGAATGGAGGGTGAAAGGCCCTGGAACCTGGGAAGGTTTCCGTGCAGTTTGGAGAGCCTTCAGTTCTAGGGAAAACCTCCCTATTTGAACGGAAAGCCTCGAGACCACACAAAATCTCCACCAGGATAAGAAAATAGTATCTTGCTCAGTTTTCAGAGTAAGGATTAGAGTCCTTGAAGGTCAGAAACCTTTAGGAAGAACTTATAAAATCCCTAAATTGGCTAAGTCCTCACCTAGACTAATAGTCTGGGGGAAACCCACGTTTTAATCCTAAAGCAACCGCAACCATCAAATCGATGTAGCGATGAGATCCTATCCCTTCATTGAAGGGATAACTATCGGAGTGCTTGGGAACAGGGATGCAAAGGACTCCAATGGGAGAGCCTTCGAGTTCATGGGAGTCGTTGGATCCATCGGAGAAAGATCTTAGTGGATCCTAAGCCGTAGATATTGGTCACAAGATGGTTGGAGTGCATGGTAGTCAGAGTGTTGGTGTGTGAGAATTAACGAGAGACTCTGACGAGGAACACTCCAAGTTTTTGAATGATCTGGATCCATTGGAGGATTTACCTTAGTTGTTGGATTTAGGAAGACGTGTTTCAAGCAGAAGGAGCGAAGGAGGATGGCGTCACCCAACTAATGGGCAATGGATAGGTGTCAACTCCTGGATGTATGTGCTAGGTGCTCAGTGATGACGTGTATGCGACGTCAATCCACATAGGTGTTCCACATGTCAAGTGGTGGTTGTGCGACATGTCAAGATGGTTTGGCACCTTGAGGAAGCGAAACGTGACGTGGTCTGAGTGCCACGTGTCAAGCGAGGTGGCAAAGTTGGGTAGGGCCATGTGTCCTGGGTGTCAACTCAGACGATACGTGGGGCTGCAATTAAGCAAAGCTAAGAGAGAGAGTGGCATCATGTTGACGAGGAATGTCATTTTGTCCCAAAGGTTGACACGCGATAGCATGCTATTTGTAGGAAAGATAGAGGGAGAGTCTATGTCGATTTGTACCTTAGGACATGTGTTTTAAATCTTAATTGTTAGATCTACGGGTTAAGAGATCTCGATTTTTCATCAGAGGGGTGTTGTTCAGAGTAATTTGTGGTCTCGTGCCACATGTCTCGCCAGCATGACAGTCAGCGTGTCCTGGAGGACAATAGGTGTCGGCACCTGGTTTGTCAAGAGTACAAGGATGGGCCCCTTTTGGGCTCAGAACTTTGGATGGTCACCATTGGTTGTCAACCATGGGATAGATCTCCACCATCGATTGGAGGATAATGTTGTCAGGATATCTGAGTGTGGGGTTGGTAGGGGACTCCAATGGAGGAACTCTAAGAGGTGATCCGGACCGTAGATCGATGAAGAGGCGAGGTTCAATCTCAGTCATTGATTCGTCATGGATCCCACATGTTCACTTAATGTGAGAACGAGGAGGAGGGATTTAATCATCGTACGATTTAGAGACTTCGAAGTAATTGGAGTCGTCGATATTCGACTCCGAGGACCTTTCGATCCGTCAGAGCATGCATGGTCAGAGTATGTCGTCAGAATGGTTGCAAAGTGAAGTAACTAAGCATTCTGACGAGTAATAATCTGAAGCACCACAAGTCGTTGACCTAATAGTGGGAGCTGGTGTAGTCTGTTGATTTGATGAGCCAGGACCAATGGTCCAAGTGGCAGGTGCCATGTCAATGCCACATAAAATGGCACCAGTGACATGGATGCCACATGGCGATGAGGTGGTATCGATGGAAGAAATTCCATGAACTTTAAAGGGCTGCAAATTTTGATCCAGAGCTTAGTTTTGAACATGGCGACAATCATTGAAAAGCTCTTGACAAGCAAAATATGATGGTGCCTTGAGTTGAGGCTCTGAGACGGTTGAGGGAAAGTGAAATTTTAATACCACATCCCTTAAAAAGGTACCTAGGGGGTTGGGTGTTTTACAAAGTGGTATTAGAGCAGGCAACAACATTTGACCTAGTTGGGCTTGGGAAAGAGTTTTATAAACCTTCTTGGAATATAAATTTTAAGGGGGAGGGCACCCTACCCTACCCTATTCATAAGAGTGTACAAAATCTTTGCTACAAAAAAGGAGGTTAAAAACTTTCAAATGCTTTGACATGCTTAAATTTGGTCCATATGACATTATTATAGGCTTAATAATGAATCTGATTTCACTAAACAAAGATTTATTTGCGTTGTTTATAAAACAGAGGATCGTTAACTAACATAAAATGTTTATTATCAACACTTAACCAGTCAGTGGACATCAAAGAAACTATAGCATAAAGAATGGTGACACAACATTAGATGGGAGATGGCTCTGGTAACAAAGATGAATATTCTGATGAAAGGAGAGTGGTGGAAACCCCTCCAAATTTAGTTGAAACTGTAAGAAGCCTCGTGGTAGAATTACAAATCTTTAAGGAAGACAATGAAAGGCTTATAAAAGAACAAGAAAAACAAACTGAAATAAATGCAGTTTTGTTGCAAAGTCTATCAAATATACAGATGCAGTTGCAGCATGGGCCAACAACCAATAATGTGGACAAATAACAGACCAAGAAGACCCAGAGTCCACCATAAATTAAAAAACATGACCTTGACAGTGGAAATACAAGGAAAAGCACCTCGAAGAAGGCTCAACGTGGAACATTAAAAGCACCTTGGAGTTGTTAGCATGAGCCAAGAGACATGCTAACAAGAAGGATTCATCTGGAGAATTCTCTAGTGAGGGAGCTAACAACTCCAAGGAACTATCCAACAGTGGGACTAGTTCACACTCTCAATGGAGAAGAAATAGGAGGAAACATTCCAAGAGCCACGACCCTAAAGAATTTAAGAAATCCAAGCCACCCACTTTTGATGGAGAAATTAAAAAGGGGGAAGAAGCAAAAGTCTGACTTTTTGGCTTTAAGAAGTACTTCATAGTCCATGACTACTCTAAAAACTTGAAGGCTCGAATAACCATTTTCAACTTGAATGGAAAGGCCTCTATCTAGTGCGAGGACCTTAGAAATGTGAAGGGAATTCATAAGAAGGAGTTGTCATGGAGACAATTTGAGAAAAAAAATTAAGAAGAAGTACCTGTCTGAAAGGTACTATGATGAAAATACTAAGGAGTTCTATGAACTCAAGTTCAGACAATTCACCATAGATGAATACATGAACAAATTCCTGGAGTTAATGAGGTATGTGCCCTATATAAAAGATGAAAAGGTGAAGATGCAATGATTCATTAATGGGTTGCCCAAATCCTTCCAAGACAAAATTGATTTTGATGAACCTAAGACTCTAGAAGACACTATTCAGAAGGAAAGATATTGCTATGAGCAATTCAAGCACAAGGAAGAACCTTTTAAAGGTTGGAAGAAGAAAGGTAAATTGGGATTCAAGAAGAAGGGGTTTAAATCCTCAAAGTTTAAGAATCATGGAAAAAGCTCTAAGAGGGCCTTCCCACCAAGAGTGTGTATCAACAAAATTTTTCATATCAGAGTGGAAATAAGCCCTATGGATCAGCCCTAGGAAAGATTGATAATACAAAGGAAGAACCATTAAAATGTTGGGGATGTGGAGAAGAAAATTTGTTAAGGGACAATCCACATAGGAAACGGGATAATAGGAGGGTCTACAACATCCAGGAAGCTACCAAAGTTGACAATGTGGCTATGATCATGCCACAAATTTATGTAGCCCTGGACAACAGACAAGCTACCACCAAGCTTCGGTGGTGGAGATGGAAGGTACAATTACCAACCATATTGTTTCCATTTAATTGACCTTGGTTCTAATTTGAGTTATGTTGCCTCACAAACTGTTGATAAATGTCAACTGCAGCAAGTATAACATGCTAAACCATGACTGGTACAGCTAGCCACTGGAACAAAAAGAAAAGTAACAGAGGGCATACCATCATGCCAATTCATTATGAATGGGTTGTCCACCCAAGCAACCCTGAACATACTCCCTTTAGGATCTTATGACATGTTGATTGTCATGGATTGGTTGGTTTCCCATAAATCCAGGTTGGACTGTCATAACAAAACATTGGAATGTGAAGATGAGAAAGAGAAGAAAATGATCCTACAAGGAATCTAAAGGCTTGTCTTAGTAAGACAAATATCAACCCTTCAAGTGAAGAAGTATTACAAAAAAGGATGTCCCTTATATGCGATACATGTATTGAACTCTGTTGAGGACAATAAACCAAGCCTATAATATTATCCTTTATTAAGAGAATATAAAGATGTGCTTCTTGAAGATGTATCGTGTTTTCCTCCAAAAAGAGACATTGATTTCTCAATAGAACTTACACCTGGAGCAGTGACAATGTCTAGAGTACCCTATGGGATGAGTACCCCAGAGCTAGTTGAGCTCAAATTACAACTGAAAGAGATGTTGGATAAAGGTTACATTCATTCTAGTGTGTCCCCTTGGGGATCCCTAAATTTATTTGTGAAGAAGGATGGCACACTCAGATTGTGCATATATTTCAAACAACTCAACAAAATGACAATTAAGAATAAGTATCCCTTACCAAGAATTGATGACTTATTTGACCAGTTAAGGGGTGCTACAATTTTCTCCAAAATTGACCTAAGGTCTTGATACCACCAGGTCTGGATCAAGGATGAAAACATCCACAAAACAACCTTTAGGATGAGATATGGGCACTATGGATTTATGATGGTGCCATTTGGGCTTACCAATGCACCAACCACCTTCATGTGCTTGATGAATAATGTTCTCAACAAGTTCTTGGACAGATTTGTGTTGGTGTTCATTGATGACATATTGATCTATTTGAAGAGCATGAAGAGCACCTCAAGTTAGTGCTTCAAGTGCCAAGAGAACACAAGCTCTATTCAAAGTTTAATAAGTGTGACTTTTTCTAAAAATAAGTCCATTACTTAGGCCATGTCATCTCTAAGGAAGGAGTGGCAGTTGATACTGACAAGATCAAATCCATTATGGATTGGCCTATACCAAAATATGTACCTGATATCATATCCTTTATGGGCCTAGGAGGATACTATAGAAGGTTCATAAAGGGGTTTTCCAAGATTGGTTATCCAATCACCTCCATTCAAAAAAAAGGGAGTTAAATTTGTTTGGACAATAGAGTGCAAGGAAAGTTTTCAGTAGCTGAAATACCTTTCAACCAATGTACCTATGCTGAAAATTGCAAACCCAAACAATGACTTCCTTGTATGTATAGACGCTTGCAGGGAATGACTTTGAGGAGTTCTCATGCAAGAAGGGCATGCAATTTATTATGAATCCAAAAAATTGAGTGAGCATGAACTAAATTATGTGACCCATGACTTGGAATTCACTATTATAGTGCATGCCTTAAAAATGTGGAGGCATTACCTCCTAGGCAAAAATATTGTACTTATGACAGACCATAGTGGGTTGAGATATTTGTTTGACCAACCCAAATTCAATGCTAGGCAAGCTAGGTGGATGGCTCTCCTTAGTGAATTTGATTTTTAAATCAAACATATTAAAGGAAAAGAAAACAGGGTGGTTGATGCCCTCAGTAGAAGCATGCAAGTGATTCACTTGGTAGCTATGAGCACCTATGAATCCGACATCAAGGAAAGAGTTTAAGGTACACAAGAAATAGATGAGTTTTTCAAAACTATAAAGGTATACCTAGAGAAAGAACCCACAGTGATGAAGTATGAAAGTTATCAATTGTCGAATGATGGTCTGCTAATTTACAAAAGTAGGTTGTATATCCCAAATTGTGACGACTTGAAGCGGTTCATCATGGATGAACTACATAAAAGACCATATATTGGCCATCTTTGTTATTCAAAAATGATTACAACCACTAAGAAATTGTTCTATTGGCCTGGAATGAAAAAGGACATAGCTAACTACTTAGCTAAATGCTTGGAATGTCAGCATGTTAAAGTGGAGCACAAGCACCCAACAGGGTTGTTGCAGCCCCTACAAATTCCATAATGGAAATGGGAAACCATATCCATGGATTTTATCACTCGACTGCCTAAATCAACCAAACAAAATGATGCCATTATGGTAGTTGCGTATAAGTTGAAGAAGATTGATCACTTTATCCCTGTAAAATCAACTTGCAAGGAAATAAATATTGCCCATATTTTCATGAAGGAAATATTTAGGCTACATGATATACCTAAGGAAATTATAACAGATAGAGATGCCAATTATACTTCAATTTTTTGGAAATCTCTATTTGTTGTCTTTGGAACTAAATTATTATTTAGTACAACCTACCACCCTCAAACTGATGGGCAGATAGAGAGGCTAAACCAGGTATTAGAGGACATGTTAAGGATGCATGTGATGCATCAGCCCAAGAAATGGGAAGAATATCTACCCTTGGTAGAGTTTTCCTACAACAATGGCTACCATAAGTCATTGAAAATGAGTCCTTTTGAGGCTCTTTATGGCAGGCAATGCAACATTCTAATTAGTTAGGACAACCCAGTGGACATAGTTACACTCGGGACATACATGCTAAAGGAAATGGAACAACAAGTAATTCAGATAAAACAAAATCTAAAAGTGGCCCAAGACAGGCAAAAAAACTATGCAGACAGAAAATAACTCCTAGGGAGTTCAAAATGGGGGATCATGTGTATCTTGGGAAATTGCCATGGGCTACTGCTTGAGCATTGAAGTCCAAACCTAGGGAAAATAGATGAATGATTGTGTTTAGTGTGAATCTTAGTATTTTCATAATTAAGGAACTATATAAACGATTGCTTCCCATTGTTGTAGTTATGAATATAATTGTTGGTGTGTGCCTCCTACATGTGAACCTTGTGTCTTTAACCTCTCCTTATTACGAATGGATGTGTGGAATGAAATACCCGTTTGGGTGAATAAGTATCCAGACTTATTGCTTGCTGGAAGAATGGAGGCTGAAAGGCCCTGGAACCTAGGAATGTTTCTGTGCAGTTTAGAGAGCCTTAGGCTCCGGGGAAAACCTCCCTATTTGAACAAAAAGCCTGGAGACCACGCAAAATCTCCACCGAGATAAGAAAATAGTATCTTCCTCAATTTACAAAGTAAGGATTAGAGTCCTTGAAGGTCAAAAACCTTTAGAAAAAACTTATAAAACCCCTAAATTAGATAAGTCCTAACCTATACTGATAGCCTAGGGAAAACCCATCTTTTAAGCCTGAAGTAATCATAATCGTTGAATCAGGGTAGCTATGAGATCCTAGCCTTCATCAAAGGGCATAGCTATTAGAGTTCCTGGGAACATGGATGCGAAGTGTTAGTGTCAGAAGTCACTCCTGGATTGCAGCAGGAGCAGAGCCCGACGCCCATCAATTTATGTCATGATTTGTTTATAAAAATGGGGTGATCGAATGGAAGTTAACTCAAAACAATATTGTTCTAACTACGAAACTAGACCAGGCATGCATGGGCAAGTGAGGTCTTAGGTGAACTTCAGACAGTGAGTTGTAGTAAGGGTGAATAGGGGGAAGACTTGTATAAGAGAAATGCAAAGGTATGTCGTAAACATCAAGTTTCTAACAGACTGTAGGAGAAAACATCTAAACGCAAGATCTTCTTACATTCAAACGCAGAAAACCAGAGAATACAACAATGCAACAATAAATCCTTTATCGTAACATAATTGCAATAATTCATGTGAATCAGTCAATCATGAACTCCCTCGGTATGAGATGAAAACTAGATGGGGGTAGGAAAACTATCTGTCATTGAATAAGAAATCTTACATACAGATGCATAACCAGAGGACTAGAGTGTCTATTAAAACTTTACAATCGGGAGCTTCCCTCTACCATCGATGCTTTACAAAAATGGCGAAAACGCCTTCATATACTCCAACCAAAACCCTCAGCAGTGAAAACAAGAAACAACAATAAAAGCATTACATTTACATGGCTTCTGATAGTCTGCGCATCCAGACTTCGGGCGATTGTGCGCTTCTGGCAGACGCAATCGGACCCCTGACTGTCCTGCAGGTGAATTGACATGCTTTTAGTCCTCTGTCGGACTTTCCCTTTATAGCGGAGACGATGTTTAACCACCTCCAGCAACTACAATAACTGCCACCTAGGGATCAGGAACAGTCTTAGTCAACTCTGCCCCCTGGGACGTGGAGGTCTCCTCCTGGTGCCACCTGGATCAGCTGAATGGTCGGACTGTTATGCGGGAACCCCTATGGCGGATGTGGACGAGGGTGCGACGAGGGGGGTGAAGGTGTGAACACTGCGGAGGCGGTGGCGGGAACTGTGACATCGGCTGAGGGATGCCACGTGGTCTGAAAAGGACACAGGTGGAGGCGACGTGGAGCGCAGGGGTACGTGTGAATGGTGGAAGGTGCTGAGGTGGAGATGACTGGGGGGGAGAGACACCAGGAGGGAGGTGAGAGGACGATGCACCGAGGAGGGGCCATGTGGGTGGACGTGGCGGGATACGAGAGGGCGCTGAACTGAGGAGGGAATGACGTGGAAGTAATATGGCAGGCAGGGGGGGGCCACTTGTGGCTCAGATATTGCGTCGCGTGTCCTCAGATGAACGGTCCCAATCCCTTCAGGGTTTCTGGCACCGGGAGTTCGCGATGCACTTCCTCCTTAAAATCCCGATTAACCAAATTGTGAAAGCACGGATGTGTGTCGCGTGTCCTTCAAAGGAATGGTCGAGATGGTCTTTGACGTTAGAAGAGGGCTACCTCCATTACCAGGCTTGCTTGATGTGACCGGGCGCTAGGACCATGGGCTTAGTTTCAAAAGCACTTATCGGTATTTCACATTTCAGCGATTTCTGCTACAGTGGATGCGAGGTCCCTTGTCTCTCGAAATGTCAATCCCTGAAACGTCGTCTGGCTGCCACCTGTCCCAACTGGATCGAACGACTGATATGACGTCGGCGGCTTGGGGCCTGTCCCATCACATGGCGCGCACCAGCACCCTTTTCCCAAGTCTGTGCCCCTTGTGATCGAATGCCATGACCGTGGGCCCGACTCTGGGCATTTTCGGCGTTTCGGGGTTCGGGATATAGTGACGAGAAACCATCACCCTTCAAACTCCCGAATGTCGAAATGCCGACGCGACTAGATCTCACACCATGCGTCCTTTGGATGGACGGCTGATAACTTGTCTTGCATATAGCCGCTATCCATCGCGCTAATCCCGACGCAACTCTGTTAATTGGGATTCCCCGCCGACCGTCGATTTGCTTCGCCAAATGATCCTTGCCGTTGAAATCAGACTGCTCGCTCGCTTGATTTTTTAAATCTGAAATGGACTTCTCCTATGGGTTGCACTCGGTGCTTAGGCTATGGCCTTGGACTGGAACACATTTGATGGGTTTTCACACCCTCTTTCTTCGCATTCTACATCAAGGGTCCGAAAACGGGAGAAAATACCCTGCTTGCAAGAATTGGTGCTAACATTAGGCTCCATGGGGGATAGAGTCGTCCCTGTGATGCTCTAAGAACTCATTTTGCAGCTTCAGTGCCTTCTGTTGGGCTATGGAGTCATTTACTAAGCCGAAAAATAAAAATGAAAATAAACAAAGAATCAAAAGGACAATATTTACAAACAAAGGAGCCGTCTAAGGCTCAAACAAAACATTTCTTTAGAAAATGCCCATTTACTGGGTTGTTGAAAACCTCTTCACCCTCCAAATCCTACAACCTATACGTGTTGTTTGAGAAAACCTCAGAGATTTTGAAAGGCCTGATCCATAGGGCATCAAACTTGCTGTGTTTGCCCTTATCTTGCATGGGTGCATCCCACTTAAGCACCAAATCCCCGATCTCAAACTCTTTCTTCTTGACTTTCCTGTCAAAAGCCAGTTTGACCTTTTGCTGATGGTCCTGAATTCTGTCCATTACCTGCTCTCTGGCCTGCTGGACTTCCACTAGTTGATGAACTCTTCTGATCATGTCATCAGGCTCTTCTTGATGATCCTGGAAGAACTTTGCTACAGGAATGGCTAGCTGAGAAGGGAAAACAACTTCTGCTCCATAAACTAATTGGAAAGGGGAGATGCCTATAGATCTCTTTGTGGTCACTCGATCGGCCCATAGAGAGAATTTCAACTTTGAATCCCAGGCCTTTTTGTTGTCCTCCAATAGTCTTTTGATGATCCTTATCAGGCTTTTGTTGGAGGACTCTGCTAAACCGTTGCCTTGGGGATAGTATGGGGTGGAGTGAATCAGTTTGATCCCAAATTGCTCACAGAACTTGGCTAACGGCTCAGCCTTGAATGAGGCTGCGTTATCAGTAACAAGCTTTCTTGGGCAGCCGAATCTTGTGATGAGGTCTTCCAGGAATCCAATAATTACCTTGTGGGAAACACTCCTGGTGGGGATAGCTTCGATCCACTTAGTAAAGAAATCTGTGGTAGTCAGGATCCATCTGTGCTGCCCAATGGAAGCAGGGTGGATTTCTCCAATAAAATCTAGGCCCCATTGCTGGAAAGGTCTCGAAATAACTACAGGCTTTAAAGGCAGAGATTTGAGCTGTTGCTTTCCTGAAAATCTTTGGCATGGGATGCAGGCTCTAACTTCTCTACATACATCAATGAACAAGGTGGGCCAGTAGTACCTAGCTCTGAGAATTTTATGAGCTGTGGTCTTCCAGAAATGGTGCCCTCCGCATAAGCCGCTGTGAAATTCAACCATGATCCTGTTGGCCTCTTGTGGATTCATGCATTTTAAAAGCACCCCCAGGGGGTTTCTAGTATAAAATTTGATCGACAAGGCAGTATCTGACTGCTTTGAGCTTCAGAGCTCTTGCCTTGTTTCTTTGCAGGCCATCTGGAGGCTGCAACTCCTGCAAAAAATATATGACATCCTTATACCAAGGACATCGAGCCAACATAGGTTCTGTTTGAGGGTATACATCAGACAACTGATTCTGCTGATTTTCTGAACATGCATGGATGAAATCTACCCCCAAGGCTTTACGATTTGCTTCAGCCAACAGCTTGGCTAAGCCTTGACCTTTGATCAATTTGGTAGGTCTTATTTCCAAGTCAAACTCCAGGATCTTGGCTATCCACTTACTCCTCCTCCCGTCTATGTCGGGTTGTACAAGGATGTCTTTCACAGAGGCTGAAGGAACGTATGCGGTCACTTTTGAGTGCAAGACGTAGACTCTGAAAGCTTTGAGAGATTTCACTAAGGCATAGGCCTATTTCTCCATGATTTCATACCTGATTTCAACATCCCTTAATGCTTTACTGAAGAAGGCAATTGGTTGCTCTCGCCCTTCCTCATTTTTCTGCAATAAGACCACTGCTACTGTATCAAAAGAAGCGAAAGAAAAAACTAAGAAGTCTTTGGAATAGTTAGGACTGATCAGCACAGGTGCCTTATCCAATGCCCTTTTTATTTGGATAAAAGATTCCCTGGGTTCAACGGTCCATTTCACTTCATTTCCCTTCCTGAGCATGGCTGTGATGTGTTTCACTAGCTCAGCAAAATTTGAGATGAATCTCCTCAGAAAATTTATCTTCCCCAAAAAGGCCTGAACTTCCTTCTTAGATCTGGGAAGTGAGAGGGTCTGAATTGCCTCTACCATGCTGGGATCAATTCTTACTCCCTTTGCTGATACTATATGGCCTAGCAACTTCCCCTCCTCCATAACAAACAAAGATTTCTTGGGGTTTAAGGATAGGCCAAACCTCTGACACTTCAAAAAACCTTTTCTCAGATGACAACAGTGCTCTTTGTCAGACCTAGAGAAGACTGTTATGTCATCCAGATAGATCACCACAAACTTATCTTTCTCCCCAATGAATGTTATGTCCATGGCTCGCTGAAATGTTGCTCCTGCATTCATCAATCTGAAAGGCATTTTGGCATACATGAATGTGCCCCAAGGAGTGGTGAAGGTCGTTTTTTCTCTGTCTTCAGGCATGACCGATATCTGATTATAGCCAGAAAAACCATCAATCATGGATATCCTAGATGCACCAGTTACCCTCTGCAGTATTTGCTCCATGTTGGGCAAGGGGTAGTTGTCTTTCTTTGAGCTCCTGTTCAGGTTCCTGAAATCAACACAGAGCCTGATTTCTCCACTTTTTTTTCTCACCGGGACCAGATTGGCCACCCATTCAGAATATCTCAAAGGGACAATGATTTGGGCATCTAACAATTTCTTCACTTCTCTCTCCATGACGGGCAACAACATGGGATTTATCTGTCTCAGCTTTTGCCTGAATGGCTTAGCCTCTTCTTTCAATGGGATCTTGTGCTCAATGACAGATGTGTCATAAGTCTTGAGGTCTTCATAGGCCCATGCAAACACATCAGCAAATTCCTTTAATAACTCAGTATATTCCGCCCTCTGTTCATTGGTCAGGCTGCTTGATAATTTGACAAACTTAGGCTCCTCCTGCGTGCCAATGTTACACTCAGTTGTGTCAGCATCTTTATTTGAAACCTTACCCTTTACTGCCACATCATTCACATCGAACAATCTTTCTAAAGGGACTAGTCCCCTCGGAATGTGATTGCTAGGCAGCTGAATAATCTGATGATTAGCAATTTCATTTAAAAACACCTCAGGGTGAGGGTCACCTTCCAGGTCAGGATCCTGATCAATGTGCAACGCAGAAAATTCATCAACAGATTGGAGAAATTTTTCGATTTCCAGATCATCTTCGAATACCTTCCAATGCTTGACATTGTCCGGTACAGAGGGCCTATATTTTATTTCGACATCATATTTGACCATAGGCAACAGAGGAACTTTGAGCAAACTAGCTGAGACAACTAAAGAATCGACTGAAGTGTTTTCCCCCCTCGGAATGAAAGAAATGTTAAAAGCCAAGAAGAAATTATCAATCAGGTCCCATACCTCATTTCTGTAATTTCTGAGTCGAGGATTATTAGCACGATAAGCATTTCTAACTTGCTGGATAATCAACTCAGCGTCTCCAAATACTGCTATCTCGTTAATTCCCATTTCTTTTGCAGCCCTCATACCCAGAACAAGAGCTTCATATTCCACCACATTGTTGGTAGTTTCAAATTCCAGCTTGTATGACAAGGATATGGTCTCTTGACAAGGTGATATGAAAACTACTCCAGCGCCAACGCCTTTGCTGGAAGAAGCTCCGTTGAAGAACATCTTCCAAACATAGATGGTTGGAGGGGGAATCTGATAATTAAGATTGGGTTGTTTTCTGACTTGGATAGGGTCTCCCGGAGCATCAATGAGCTGCAATAAACTAGACCCCAGATCAGTGTCAAGTGCGAAGATAGGATGATTGGTGGGGTTTGCTTCGTCACTAACAATGTAGGCCAGCTGAGCTTCCCTATATAACCTCCTTTGTTCCCCTCCAAAGACTGGAATGGTGGCATAGGTGAGATCCATCTGTAATGTTCCTCCAAGCTTTTTAATCCAAGATCTTGACAACATCATGCCGAATTTGGGGGGGACATCAACTACCACAATATCCATGACCACACTCTTCATGGGCAGCTAAAACAAAGAAACCACCAGGTCTTTGATGACTCCCAGACACTGCACTCTCCTTGAATCGAAAGAGTACAAATCATGATAAGTTTTTGTCACCTCCAGTCCCAATTCTTCCATTACTATTTTGGGCATAAGGTTATGGGAAGCCCCTGAATCCATGAGGTAGTTATGCAACACTTTATCATGTATGTTCAGGGATGTGTAGAAAGGAGGGGATGAATCATCTCTATCTTCTACCATGGGCCCTAGGACAACTGCTGGCTTTTCATCTTGGAGATTTATTGAGTCTGTGGAAGGCTGGGGGGGCTCAGATTGTAGCATCTTGGAGAGGGACCTTTTGAAATCTTCATTTTTAACTAGCTCAGATAGGGGTACAGGGATTCTAATCTTCCAAATCTCATGCTTAAAATTAAAGGAGGGAATAGACTTAGGAGATTCCCTTACCTCAGAGACAGGTTCCTTGGCTACTGACAAAGTATTCTGAGTTTTCTTTCCTTTAGTAGTGGTTGTTGCAGCTTTAGTAGGCCTTTCCGCTATGAGGGGCTGATCCTGGCTATCAAAATTCCCTTCTTTCTTTTTTGACCCGAGATCATATCTATTAGGAGTGTTGCTGGATTTTTCCCCTCTACTCAACTCGTTGATTTGAGTGTTGATAAGGGATTCTTCATATGCAGATTGAGTCAAATGAGGAAACGAGGAAGTGTCCTCGATGCAGTGGATCTCAGGGTCGAGTTCATCCACCTCCTCCCCTTCCTCACGAGAAACTAGGTTGTTCTAGAGAGGGGTTTGAATCCTCTGATCATATCTATCTCTGCTCCTTTGTTCCCTTGGAAAAGCCTGTGGCACATTGTTATTAGGCTTCCTTAAGCCCCTGCTATCTGTATTTTGGGGATTTCTATACATGGGCTTCCCTTCTAATTCCCACCTTTCCATCCTGGCAGAAAGTGATTTTAGCACTCTAGTTGTCTCATCTATCTGAAGGGGCAGGGGAGAGGAACCAAATGGGGAGGCTTCAGGCCTCTTCCTGGATATGTTTCTATCAGCAGTGTTCCCGAGTCGATCAACAACCAATATGTTAGATTCTACCTCCATGGATGCATCTTGCATGTGGGCCATAGTAGTGGCTCTTCTTTCCCTCAACAGGAGGCAGAAATCGGGATCAAAGGCGCTATCATAAGTGATCTTTGCAGAGGCTTCGGAGGGTTTATCTCAGCAGGGATTTTATTGTACATTTTATTGAATCTCTTGGAGAAGTCAGAGACAGACTCCCCTTCTTTTCTTTTCAAAGACCCAAACTCTGTCATGTAATACATGAAGTCTTTTTTATCTCCCCACTGTCTAAAAAAGGCACTATCCAAAGCTTCGATCCCATCAATAGATCCAGGAGGCAGGGCCTTAAACCACTTTCTAGCCTCGCCTTAAAGACTATGGACAAAAATCATCATCCATACATCTGCATGCATGATAACATTATCATCTGTAAAACTGTAAAAGACTTCTAGGTGTTCTTCTGCAGTTATGTCCCCCTCGCCTGTAAACTTGGGCAGCTGCTTGAGGTAACCATCTGTTGGGAGGGCATTGAGAGGCTATGGTAACACAAGGGGAGCATACCTAGTGGCTATAATAGCCTCCATTCTGGTCATAGGGGGATTTGCTCCTGCCATAGGGATATTATGTGGAGGAGAACTCGGAGGAGAAGGAGTTCAAAAAGGGGATATTGGGGATGAGCTTCTAAGTGGAATGGGAAACAATAGGGGATTTAGGGAGAAGGCTAGCAGGCTTAAGCCAACATATGCTTCTCTTTGTGCAGAAGCGACAATAGTAACAAGAGGAGGAGTGGTAAAGCTAGGAGTGGGGAAATCTTCTGTGGTCTTGGGTATACGCCAAGATACAGCTTCTGGGGAGAGGGGAGTGACAAGGATTTCTCCCTCCAATCCCAAACTAAGGGGGGAAAACTCAACAGGGACACTCCCAAAATTCAGGAAACGAGAAGCTTCAGAAAAAGGTCTGCTAGAAAGTTGAAGAGGAGAAAATGGAGATCCTACAGAAGGAGATGGCGGATTACCTGGTTCAGCGGTGAAAGCTTCTCCTTCAGAGGCCTTTCCTTTCCTGAGAACCACCTCCGGATCAGTTTCAAGTGTAGCTAGAGGCAGCTGTGGATGGGATCGCGTGTGTCTGCCTCTGAAAGCCACGATTAACACGGCAGGTTCGCCATAGTGGAGTCGTCACAATGGAGTCACCAGGTGCATAGTAGCAATCTTCAAAGGCTCTGATACCTGATGCATCTTCAGAATCAGAGGCTCAATGTCGTTCAATCTCGGGGAAAATTTTCAACTTCGTCCCCGGCAACGACGCCATAAATGTTAGCGTCAAGAAGTCACTCCTGGATTGCAACAGGAGCAGAGCCCGACGCCCATAAGTTTATGTCACGATTTGTTTATAAAAATGGGGTGATCGAATGGAAGTTAACTCAAAACAATATTGTTCTAACTACGAAACTAGACCAGGCATGCATGGGCAAGTGAGGTCTTAGGTGAACTTCAAATAGTGAGTTGTAGTAAGGGTGAATAGGGGGAAGACTTGTATAAGAGAAATGCAAAGGTCTATCGTAAACATCAGGTTTCTAACAGACTGTAGGAGAAAACATCTAAATGCAAGATCTTCTTACATTCAAACGCAAAAAACCAAAGAATACAACAATGCAACAATAAATCCTTTATCGTAACATAATTGCAATAATTCATGTGAATCAGTCAATCATGAACTCCCTCGGTATGAGATGAAAACTAGATGGGGGTAGGAAAACTGTCTGTCATTGAAAAAGAAATCTTACATACAGATGCATAACCAGAGGACTAGAGTGTCTATTAAAACTTTACAATTGGGAGCTTCCCTCTACCATCGATGCTTTACAAAAATATAGAAAACGCCTTCATATACTCCAACCAAAACCCTCAGCAGCGAAAACAAGAAACAACAATAAAAGCATTACATTTGCATGGCTTCTGACAGTCTGCGCATGCAGACTCCGGGTGATTGTGCTCTTCTGGCAGATGCAATCGGACCCCTGACTGTCCTGCAGGTGAATTGACATGCTTTTAGTCCTCTGCCGAACTTTCCCTTTATAGTGGAGACGACGTTTAACCACCTCCAACAACTGCAATAACTGCCACCTAGGGATCAGGAACAGTCTTAGTCAACTCTGCCCCCTAGGACGTGGAGGTCTCCTCCTGGTGCCACCTGGATCAGCTGAACGGTCGGACTGCTATGCGGGAACCCCTGTGGCGGATGTGGACGAGGGTGCGACGAGGGGGGTGAAGGTGTGAACACTGCGGAGGTGGTGGCGGGAACTGTGACATCGACTGAGGGATGCCACGCGGTCTGAAAAGGACACAGGTGGAGGCGACGTGGAGCGCAGGGGTACGTGTGAATGGTGGAAGGTGCTGAGGTGGAGATGACTGGGGGGAAGAGACACCAAGAGGGAGGCAAGAGGACGATGCGCTGAGGAGGGGCTATGTGGGTGGACGTGGCGGGATACGAGAGGGCGCTGAACTGAGGAGGGAACGACGTGGAAGTAATATGGCAGGCAGGGGGGGGGCACTCGTGGCTCAGATATTGCGTCGTGTGTCCTCAGATGAAGGGTCCCAATCCCTTCAGGGTTTCTGGCACCGGGAGTTAGCGATGCACTTCCTCCTTAAAATCCTGATTAACCAAACCACAAAAGCACGGATGTGTGTCACGTGCCCTTCAGAGGAACGGTCGAGATGGCCTTTGACGTTAGAAGAGGGTTACCTCCATTACCAGGCTCGTTTGATGTGACCAGGCGCTAGGACCATGGGCTTAGCTTCAAAATCACTTATCGGTATTTCGCATTTCGGCGATTTCTGCCGCAGTGGATGGGAGGTCCCTTATCTCTCGAAATGTCGATCCCCGAAACGTCGTCTGGCTGCCACCTGTCCCAACTGGATCGGACGACTGATATGATGTTGATGGCTTGGGGCCTGTCCCATCACATGGCGCATGCAAGCACCCTTTTCCCAAGTCTGTGCCCCTTGTGATCGAATGTCATCACCGTGGGCCCGACTCTGGGCGCTTTCAACATTTTGGGGTTTGGGGTATAGTGATGAGAAACCGTCACCCTTCGAACTCCCGAATGCCGAAATTCCAATGCGACTAGATCTCGTGCCACGCGTCCTTTGGATGGACGGCTGATAACCTGTCTTGCATATAGGCACTATCCATCGCGCTAATCCCGACACAACTCTGTTAACTGGGATTCCCCGCCGACCGTCGATCTGCTTCGCCAAATGATCATTGCCGTTGAAATCAGACTGCTCGCTCGCTTGATTTTTTAAATCCAAAATGGACTTCTCCTATGGGCTGCACTCGACGCTCAGGTTGTGGCCTTGGACCGGAACGCATTTGATGGGTTTTCACACCCTCTTTCTTCGCATTCTACATCAAGGGTCTGAAAACGGGAGAAAATACCCTGCTTGCAAGAATTGGTTCTAACACGAAGGACTCTGAAGGGAGAGCCTCCGAATTTATGGGAGCCGTTGGATCCATCGGAGAAAGATCTCAACGGATCTTGGATCGTAGAAATTGGTCACAAGATAGTTGGAGTGCATGGTAGTCGGAGTATTGGCGTGAGAGAATTAATGAGAGACTCCAACGAAGAGCACTCTGAGTTTTTGAATGTGTAACAACCCTAAGTAATTAATCAATTGTCATGATTTAAATAATTGTTTAATGTATATTAGTTAATTAATTAATTAATTAATTTCATGATTAAATATTTGGTTAAAGAATTTAAGTTTAATAAATTTTAATTTATTAAATGGAGACTTAATGTATCGAATGATGGAACCATTAAAGAGAAAGGGGATAAGGTGGTTGTCATTGAATGGAGGGATAAGGTGGGCGAGTCTTAATGAAAGGGAGAAGGCGGTGAAGGAGAGAGGGTGAAAGGAGGATAAGAGAGGGGGAAAACACTCGAGAGAGGACTTTTGGATTTTTTTTGGGGGGAGAGCATCATTTTGAGAGGAGACGACTGTATTGCTGGTTTGGGGCTGGAGTAGCTTGCGGGAGGATTGTACTACTGATTTTTTCTTAAGGAACTTGTTGGATTTTGGTGGACTGAGACAGGGGGCACCTATTGCTGGGAGTTTTGGGCTCGGGGGCCAGGAATCCTTACGGAATTCTGGAGCTAGGGAGCCAGAGAGGCTCTATTCCTAGCTGGCTGGGAGGTTAGTCGGTTTTGGGTAGAGCATTAGGTAGAGTTGGAGAACATCGGTAGCATCAGTTAGAGGTATGTATTTTCATTATTATGTTGTGTTATGTGGTTTATTATCATGTTGTTGAATATGCTGAATATGTGGTTTGTTATGATGCCGAATATGTGGTTTATTATGACGTTGCTCATAAATTTTAATTATGCTGAATAATGAATGGTTAAAAGTTAGGGTAGCATTTCTCTATTTTAACTTATGTTTTATAAGGCTCTATTGGAAGAGACCTTACAGAATGACCTAGATCCATTAGATGATTTACCTTAGTTATTGGATTTAGGAAAACCTGTTTTGAGCAAAGGAGCGGAGGAGGATGACGTCACCCAACCAATGGGAAATGGACATGTGTCATCACATGGATGGATGTGCTACGTGCTCAATGACAATGTGTATGCCACAATTGTACACGTAGGTTGTCCACGTGTCAAGTGGTGGTTGTGCCACATGTCAAGGTGATTTGGCACCTTGAGGAAGTGAAACATGATGTGGTCTGAGTGCCATGTGCCAAGCCAGGGGCGACGAAGTTGGGTACGACCACGTGTCCTGGGTGCCAACTTAGACAATACGTGGGGTTGTGCTTAAGCAAAGCTAAGAGTGAGAGTGATGTCGTGCTAACGAGTAACGCGAGTGTGTCCCAGAGGTTGACATGTGACAGCCTATGATTTGTAGCAAGGACCGAGGGCGAGTCTATGTCGGTTTGTACCTTGGCACATGTGTCTTAAATATTAATTGTTAGATCTACGGGTTAAAAAATATTGATCATCCATCAGAGGGGTGCTGGTTGGAGTAAGTTGTGGTTCTGTAGAGGATGCACTCCAATGGGAGGTACCCCGAGGAGCGATCTTGACCGTTGATTAAAGGGTGGACGTGACATGGTCTCAGTCATTGATGTCCTTGGCGAGTATTGGAAAACAAAGTGATGTCAGGGTGTCGAAGATGCCAGCATGGTGAATAACGTGTCACTGGGAGGACATGTGCTAGTACCTGGATGGACGAATTGAGGGCTTTGTGATGACGAGTACACCACATCAAGTCCACGTGGGGGTCCACCTGTCGAGTGATGGTTATGCCACATGTCATGGTCCTTTGGCACCTTGAGGGGGTGGCCCATGATGTTATATGAGTGCCATGTGTCTCGTTAGCATGTCCCGGAGGATAACATGTGTTGATGGGCCCCTATTGGGCTAAGAACTTTGGATGGTCGCCATTGGTTGTCGACCGTGGGATCTGAGGGTGGAAAAATCTCCACCATTGATCGGAGGATATTGTCATCATGATATCCGAGTGCGAGGTTGCTATGGGAATCCAATGGACGGAATCCAAGAGGTGATCTAGACCGTAGATCAACAAAGAGGCAAGATCCAATCTCAATTGTCGATTCGTCGTGGATCCCACTTGTTCACTCGATGTGAGAATGAGGAGGAGGGAGTTAACTGTCATATGAGTTAGAGACTTTGAAGTAATCAGAGTCGTTGATATTCGACCCCAAGGACCTTTCAATCCATCAGAGCATGCGTGGTTAGAGTATGCCGTCAGAATGGTTGCCAAAGAGGAGTAACCAAACACTCTAACGAGTACTAGTCCAAAGCGCCAGAGGTCATTGATCTAATAGCAGGAGATTATGTAGGCTGTTGATTTGGTGAGTCGGGGCCGATGGGCCAAGTGGCAGGTGCCACATCAAATTTCACTAGTGACATGGCGCCACTTGGATGCCATGTGGTGATGAGGTGGGATTGATGGAATAAATTCCATGAACTTTAAAGGGCTGTAACTTTTGATCCAGAGCTTGATTTTGAATATGGTGACAGTCACTGGAAATCTCTTGACGAATAGAAGACGATGGTGCCTCGAGTTGAGGCTTTAAGACGGTTGAGAGAAAACAAAATTTTAACACCCCATCTCATAAAAAGGTACCTAGGGGGTTGGGTGTCTTACATGTATGATTCTCTTTCGAACATAGAGGACGATCTCCTTCATGGGCATTGTGAAGATCCTAATGTCAACCAGTATAGGGAATATAAGCTTCCCCAAGAGGTCTTCCTAGGCGAGTTCCCTTCCTCAAAAAGTACCATTTTAGTCTTGTTGGCTTCCGTTGACCCACCCCCCTATGAGCCTAGTCAGGGGGTTGATATTCCCAACATCCCTAAGGAAGGAGAGTTATATAAAATCTCACAAGAGGAGACTGGCCAAGATATATCCTAAAGCACCCCCATAAAAAAAGTAGGGAGAAAATATGGCAAGCGTAAAAGGGAAACACAAGCTAACAAAGAAATAGATTTTGTTATCCAAAGCTCTTTGGATGGAGTTTTCTGCAAAGAACATTGGTCGACCATAAATCATGGAGGTCCTTTCCCCTCAAGAGATGGAATCCCTAAACCCTCAAGGAAACGATTACAATAATTTACTAGAATTATAGAGGCTTAGGGAGCGACAATAAATTGTCAAAACTCAAGGATTTAGTGAGATAAAAAAAACCCCAAGTCCTTCTACTCCAGGAAACAAAAATGAAGGATGTTGAAATCCTTTAAACAAGTCAGTTCATTTGGCATCCTAGCACCAGAATATCTGTTAGTTCGGGAGGAACTTCAGGTGTTCTTTACACCCTATGGAATCCATTACTCTTTTAAACAGAGCTTACTCACGTTACACAACATTGGTTGCCGATAATACTGACTCACCTCTCTTTTGATCAAACTATAGATTTAACAAATGTCTATATGCCAAATCTTTCCAGGGAAAAGGCAGCTTGTTGAAACTCATTAATGGGTCTCCAATATTGGGCCATAGGTTCATGTTATATATTGGTCAGGGATTTCAACACCACCCTTTCTCGAAAATAAAAGAAAGGGGGAAATATAGTCTAAGATTCTTCCAGAGAGAGCATGGAAGATTTTATGGGCTCCTTAGACCTGGTTTATTTTAAACCCTCCAAAGGTAGTTTCACCTAGAAAAACAAAAGACTTGGCCTGGGACAAATTACTGTCGAGCTCGATAGATTGTTGGGGAGTGGATCCTTTTTTTATGCCTCATTATCTTTGGCCTTGCGCATCCTCCCTTAGGCTAGTTCCAATCACATACCCATATGCCTCATCCTCTCGAACTCTGAAAACCTTGGCCCCATCCCCTTTCATTTGAATCTTCTATGGATGTAGGATCCTTACTTCTTTGACCTGGTCTCCCATTCATGTGTCAATGGGTATCAAGCTATCCTGTCTTTATTTGGGAATGAAAACTAAAAGTCACCAAACTAGCACTCAAAACTTGGGCTAAATTCAAGTACAATCCCTTGGACAATGAAATAAAGGACCTCTTTGGATAGCTAGAAGATATACACGGATCTCTTGAAAAGGAATTGGTAAAGGCTATGTTGGATAGGGAACGAGATACCTTCCAAAGATATCAAAATTCATTGAGATCTGAAGAAGAGAAATGGAGACTCAAGTCACGCAGCCTTTGGCTTTAGGGTGGGGACAGACACTAAGCACTTCCACAGGCAAACCAAATCCATATTATGGAAAATCAGGGTTAAAGAAATATAGACAAGTGATGGGCATGAGGTCACTTCATTTGATCAAATTAAATAAGTTTCGTTTCAACACTTTGAATAGCCTTATTCTGAATCAGGGGGGCTGGATCCAGAGGACAATCAAAAGATGCTAGATAACATCCTGTCCATCATAATCCAGGAAGACAATGACCTCCTTCTCCAACCAATATTTGAAGAATAAATTAGGGAATTCATCCTTCAAATGAATCCAGACAAGGTTCCATGCCTCGATGGATTCTCTACTCGCTTTTGTAAAATATGTTGGCATATAATCAAGTTTGATCTTATCTGAATGATACAATATGTCCATCGTTTGTTCAAGATGGGAGGAAACACTAATTCAACTTTTGTATTCCTCATTTTGAAGGAAACGAACCCTTCCTTCTTTTCCAGATTTAGACCTATATCTCTATGCAATGTCTCTTATAAGATTATCTCCAAAATCATTGCCAACAGGATAAAACCCTTCCTCCCTAAGTTAATCTTCCCTAATTAGGGTGGTTTCATGGAGAAAAGACAAATCATCGACAACATAATCCATGTTCAAGAGTTTATCCACTCAAGCAAATGCGGGGGAGAAAAAGATACGATCATTAAAATTGACATGGCCAACACCTTCTACAGGGTCCGCCATAGCTTCCTCTTTGATGTCCTCCGCAAATTTGGATTTGGGGAAATTTTTATCATGTGGGTTTCAACTTGCGTTAGTGGCCCTTAGATTTCCTGCTTGTAAATGGACGTCCTACACCTTTTTTCAAAGCCTCATGGAGATTGAGATAGGGATGCCCTTTATCTCCCATCTTGTACATTTTAATGGTAGAAGCTTTGAGTAGGAGGTTGGAAATGGAAAAATGAAAGAAAAATATCCTGGGCATCAAAATTGTAAGAGGGGCCAAGAGGATCAATCATTCCCAATTTGCAGGCAACACCCTTTTACTAGGAGGAGCATCCACCATAATTTCCAATAGATTCAAAGAAGCCTTGGACATCTTCACTAAGGCCTCAGGGGGGCTGATAAATTGTGTCAAGTGCTAATTGTATGTTTGGAACACGAGTGCTAGGAAAATAGTTGCTATTGTCATAATTCTTCAATTCCCTTACAAAGAAAAATGACACTCTTTTAGGTATTTGGGAATCCTTCTATGCCTACACTTGCTCGCTTCGTCAGAATGGCAACATATTTGGGACAAACTCAAAACTAAAGTCCTCCAATGGGGAGCCCAGTGGCTCACACCAGCAGACCAAATTGGTTTGGTTAAATCATTGCTCTTTTCTCTTCCCATTTTCCAATTCTTGATCTTACTTGCTCCGACCAATGTTAAGTCCTCCATTGCTCAAGAACTATGGGAGTTCCTATGGAAAGAAGGTAAATCCAACCTTAAGCATTTTCACCTAGTAAGTTGGAATATAGATTGTGCCCCAAAGGCCCACGATGGTCTATGTATTAGGGACCCAACTTTGTGAAACCTGACATTGGGTGCTAAGCTATTATGGTGACTCATAACAGGGAAACATGAGTGGTGGAAGAAAGTCATTCTATGCAAGTATCTGATTCGACCCAGAATTTGTTACTTAAATAGTGCTCCTCCGGATCAACTTGGTTCCCAAATTTGGCGCCTTCCAAAAGCCTCCATCCCTCTTCTTCAAAGTCATTTAACCTCGATCCTTGGGAATGAAAAAAAAAACACTTGGACAGACAACATTATGGGGAGGCCTCCCATCCTCTAGGACCAATCCCTCCTCCCTCTGAAAACACGGTTGTCTGAGCAAGGCTTGTTCACTTTGTTTGATATCTCCCTTTGGGCCATACCTTCTCGTTGTTGGATAGGTTGGCATCTCGGGGATGTCTCTAGTCCCCTTTTGGGTATCGCCCGATCCCTCTCTCTCTGCCTTCAAGGTTGTGCCCCATTGCACCTTTCTTTAAAAGATTCTCGTGGTTGGGGCTCTCAAGATTATAATGTTTGGAAGGGCTATGAATTTCTCCTCTCTAATTCCATCCTTTCTCCTAAATCATTATGGTGGAACAATATCTGACATACAGACAGTCTGCACAAAATCAACATTTTTTGTTGGACCTTATCTCATGGGAAAATCCTCATTGGAGACAATCTTAAAAAATGAGGGATTTATGGCCCACACAGGTGCGTTCTTTGGTGTACTTCTCAATATTCATTTTGTCATATTTTCTTAGAATGTTCCTTCTCCAGATTTGTTTGGCATGTGGTATTGCAAGGGATCAGCCACAGGGTGCGAAGGTCATCTTATGTGGTCCATATGTTCAATCTTTGGAAATCAACGTATTGTGGCTCCTTTCATAATAAACCAACCTTCAAGAGGATTTGGATGGCTCTGCCAAAATATGTCTGCTATAAACTTTGGATTGCATGCAACAAATCTCTCTTCATTGGAATCAAGTTCCCCTTAGATATTTTGCATGGAAGGCCATCACCCTTAATCCAAATTTACGAGTTAAATGAAAAGAATAACAGATTGAATACAATAACAAAGAGATACTAAGAGCAACAATAGATATCTAGTGAACAATAACTTCTATTGAATAAATAAAATAGGATGAAACTGTAGAACTGAAATAACTTGCTCGAATGGTGGTAGTTATCTCTGAGAAGAGATGTGGTTGCTACTTGCATCCGTCTCAACAAAATGATTACAATGAGGCTCCATAGGCCTTTTTAACATTACTCATGAATTCCAAAACCCTATACACCCAAAAACCTAAGCCTAGGAGATGAAATGCCAAAAGTTATGTGGGCCTCGATGGGTAAGTTGGTACCTCAATTTCCTGAGGTCGTAACTTTTTCATACGACCTCTGTTTTAGGCACATGATAGCCCATTGGAAAGGTATTTTAGAGAACTACACATTATGTCGTCAAAATCTGACTCTGTCTACAATTTGAATGAGGCAAGATTAAAAAAAACATTGTTTAGGACCCCAAAACGACCCTAGAAGTACAAAAAGATGTACTGACATGAAAACATCCAAAATAAACTAGTTGGATTAGGTGGATGACCACCAATCTCCACCTGGAAGTTGTGTAGAGATTCAGATAGCCCCAGAAGTGCAGAACCCATAATTACAAAGAATTACATAAGAGCGTGTTGAACTAAAAACTATGAAGAGGAGCTAGTTGGAATAGGTGGGTGGCCATCGATATCCACCTGGATCAATCCTCCCCCCTTAGAATAAGGTTGCGGGTGCGATGTCATCGATAGGTCCAGCTGCTTGATGACCTTTGCTGAAATCAATTTCTTCTAACTGCTGCTATCGACAATGAAATGCAGCGGAGTCCCCTTTACCCACATGCATGAGTGAAAAAGGTGTTCCCCTTCCTCTGGTTCTTTCGGTTCACTTGGTTGGAATTTGGTGGTAGTGACAATGGCACCGGGTTCGACATTGATGATACAGTTCCCACTTTTTGGATTTGATTTAGAGTCAGAATCTGCCTCTGAATCGGAAGCTTTCAGCTCGACCACCAGTGACTGCTTGGAGCGACATTCTTCGGTGTTGTGCCAAGGGATTTTATTGTATTCACACCATTTTCCCGTGTCCTTCTTCGACTTCTCATTACCCTTCTTGGGTTGCAGCTTGAACTGGTTGTCCTGAGAGTGATCATCTTTGCATTGTCCCTTGTTTTGTTGGTTGGGGCCACCTTTACCCTGCTTTGGCTATGAGGAGTTTGCAAATCCAAACTCTCGTCTCTTCTACTTAAATTTATGCTCGATCTTGACAACATATCTACAAGCCTCACTGAATGATGCGATGTCCAAAAAATCCATTTCTGTTTGAATGTATCTATGCAGAAAATCATGATATTTGAGCACCATATGTCATTCAGAGTCTTCGATACCCAATTTGGTGCACAGGGTATGGAAAATATTGGTGAAATATGGTATTGTATGGTCCCTTTCCTGATGCAACATTGTCCATCTTGTGCACTAATCCTCGTAGCTTCCAACATGGTAGTATTTTTATTTAATGGAATTTGTTACCACTCATTATTTTCCTTGGGCTGTATCAAGGAAACCCTGAGGTAACCGTTTCAATCACTTCACACTGTATTTATGACCTATATAATTAGAGAGGGCTCTCTCAAGGGCCAAAAGGCTCTAAGACTCAAAATATATTCAACAATAATATTCAGAAGGTCATATTTATGATAAGAACAGGTTTGTTTTTATAAAAGTTGGTAAGACAAACAGGAGGGGGTACCATTGGGTAATGGAGTCTAATATAAATCTTAAAGACTTGTAGTTTCAACTTAGATGAATTCTACTAACAATATCTGAGGCATATCAAGTATAATGTTCAGGAAATATGGATAAAGAATGGTAGAGGATAGGAGAACAAGCCCACTATAGTAGAAGCATTTAAATAATGAATTTCTATTGTATCTTTAGACAAGATAAACAAAGAGTGACCGCTGAAAATAGAGCACTGAAAGAAAGTGAATTCTGAAATCAAGAAATCATTTAACATAACATGATACAATCTATATGAAGAGGCATTTATATAATGAATATTTGTCATGTACACTTAGATCATATCAGGAAGACGAACACATTATGAAAGATACAAACAGGAAAACATGCTGGACAATAACACTCTAATGAATCTCATAAAAGTAGCAGAGCAACTCTTGCATTCACTTGCTAAAGGATTAACAGATCATCTCATCTTACAAAGCCTCTCTCCCAATGAGAGTCCAACCCTCCTACACTCTTGTACAATGAATATATATCCATATAGGTCCTTTCCATCTCACCCATTCGAACTCCAACCCCTTTCCCAAAATAGAAACAACTACAAACAGAAAATGACATGTTTTAACTAATTTCCTGCTTTTCAGGGGGCGAAATTCTGAAAACTAGGCTTCCAAACACTACTTGTAATTCTCAAACCATAATAGTTATGTAAAATATGAGAACGGTTTTTGTAGATAAACTCGTTATGAAGAAAAAACTCTCTCAATTTCTTTAAATTCATCTCCAGCTGGCCGCAACAAGCGTCACAAAAACATGTCTCAAACAGGAAATCACGAAAACTGAAAACATAGAGCTCAAAGATTCTTTCGAATCTCCCAATCCGTAACACCTGTGTGAAAAATGAAAGATGTTAATGTTCATGGGCCTGTGCTTGACAATAACCTCCTTAATATTTTGAAAATTCATCTTATTTCACCCATAAATCCTTCTGGAAGTCAAATGGTAAAAAATGTCAGTTCAACAGTGTTAAAACAGAGTTTAAGTAGCACATTCCATAGAGCCACTTCTATGTATGATATCTCTCTGACCATAGCACATTTTGAAAAACTGAGAGATTTTTTTGTTATTTGGAATGTTATAAACAAAAACCTGCTCTAGTTTTCAAAAATACCTTCTCAATTGTTCACAATATAAGCTTTAAATTAGTGACTCAAAACTGGTAGAATAACTCTGCACAATTTAGCCTCTGCCAGAATTTCGGTAGCGCTTGCTGTGTGTCTGTGTGAAATTTGGTAGCGCCATCATAATTCATAGCTACTTTACTTCAATGTTGACAGATTTGGTAGAATTCGACATGAAAACGGATTTGGTAGCAACCTATGGAATTCATAGTGCTATCATTACACTACTTAACGGATTTGGTAGCATTTTAGGTAGTAAAATGTCAGACCATGCTATATAGACAAATCCGCAGCACCATGACGCTATGGAATGTGTGTGTTGTTATGTATGATGAGACTAATCAAGAACCTTGAGTTGATAGGTTAGAAGCTCGTATATGTCTGTAGAGGTTATTTAAATGCTACTGCAAATTCTCGTGCTAACATTTGGCTCCATGGGAGATGGCACGCTTTCCGTAAGCTGCCAAGAACTTGTAGACCAGAGGCCTCAACTAGCACCTAAAATATTTGACTGGACATAAGCATGTTTTTCCATGGGCATGGAGTTTTATGCTGCTGCAAACCAACAAACTAAAAAGAATCTAACTGCTCGTGAGCTGAGCTTATTTTTTACACTCCTAATCCTAATCAGTAAAAGAAAGATGATCATGTAAAAGAGAATTTCCAATGTTGCCATGTGAGAAATTTACTAACAAAATGGTTTTCTTCTTTGCAGGTAAATGAATAAATGCAAACAAGATAAAATTGTTGCAGCAGAAAAAAACATTGGCAGGCAATACTCAAAGCTGGAATCTCCTTTAATCCCAAAAGCTGCAAGGTTACAAACCTCTGAGAACAACGATTCCATGTAGACAACTACTGGATCATAAACAATATGAAAAAATATCAACTGATCTGAAGAGTAAAGGTGTTGCCTCAACTTTTCTTTATCAATTCCATAATGCTCCTGATCAGATCCAACAGTGCCATATGATGTCTCATACATGTGCTCTTTTCCCTCTGAGCCCTTAAAAGAATTGACCTTGTTTTGATGCACATTAGGAACAAAAGGTACATTTGATATAATGTCAAACGTATCTACAATCTTGTTGTTTTGGAAAACATCTTCATGTAATCCAGTAGAAAGAACAACTTCATGGAAAACCTCTTCTTTTTCGCTATTTCCTTTAAACTCTAAACAAGTATCTTCTTGACTAGGAGGGACGATCAATTCAATTTCCATCCTTTCTTCTTTACTACCCTCCTGTGTCTTTGTTTGAGGACTGTCATGCACTGTTTTGTTTCTTTCTTGCAATTCCATAAGTTGTGATATTTCAAAGCCCGAGAATTCGATACCCACAATTTCAGAACTTTGTTTTTGATGAGGTTTTTGTGCATGATGTGCAGACATATCTAAATGGATATCCTCGTTCCTTTCTTGTATAATATCATGATTGTCTACAAAACTAAGGTTCTGATCTGTCTCAATTTCAATTGAAGAGGAAACCTCTGATTGTTGGACATTTTCTTGAATACTTTGCTGACTGAATTCTAACATTTCTTCTTGATGTTGGAAAAGATTTTCATGTAGATTTTCTATGAGTTCACGATCCATATCAAGTACAGGACATTGATGGGTGATTTCACACCCATAGATATCAAACAAATCATACTTTTCTACTCCATCTTCTGGCAGTGAAGAATACTCATCATATATTGGATCAATGTGTACATTACCCATATATGCATCTTCAAAACTGTGATTGTGATCATTTTTCTTAACATATCCATAAACATACAACTCTGGAAACCCATTTGTCTGACCTTGATTAATGACCTGAAAACTTCCTTTTATCATGTCAAACACTTCAAAGCAAATAGGTAAGGTATTACCTTCATCTGGCTCACCATCCTTCTGGTTTGCAATGTTATGATCATAATCTATAGGATGATTCTTCTCCATAACTGGCTGAAAGTTGACTTGTCCTACTGCAAGGCCTCTAGTTGGCTGCTCAAGAAAACTGTCTACATATCCATCTTGATATTCATCATATATAGGCAAGATAAAGGCCTCTTGAAAACCATCAAAGTTTGATACATTAGTTGGTTTATTATGATCTTCGATAAACACATCCTCATGGCTAAATTCCAGCACTCTTCTTGGCTGATCCTCTTTCTCTTTTCTCCATTTATCACCATCATCTTGATATGAAAGCTTCCTTCCTGCTCTGAGGTTATCCTCTACTTCTTGGGCATCAATGAACATATGTTGTAATGTGGCAGACCTCCTTTCTAATAGAAAAAGAAACAATTTGAAAGGGAGAGTTGTTGCATAATTTAGTTTTGCAGCACCTTCAAGAGGTTGGATTGCTTTAGGATATTCATAATAAACACTGGAAAACCTCCTATTTAAACTTGACACAGTCTCATCCTCTTGTTTCTTAATTGAATAAAAATCTGAAAGAAGTAGATCCAAGGGCTTCTTCTCACCCCAAAATCTAAGGAAGGCCTCCCTTAGTTCATCCCATGAGCTAATTGAATGAGGCGGCAGATTCTTAAACCATAATTTGACCTTTCCTTGCAAGGATTGGGAAAAGGCTCTTAGGGTGACATCCTCATACTCAATCTCAAAAAGGTCTAAGAAATGTTCAAAGGATTGTACATGCTTTTCAGCTGAGAAATTTTCAATTGTACCATCAAATGCAGGGAGTTGCTTATAGTGCTTTAAAGGGAAATCATGAAGGATATATGGCAATCTCAAGGGTTTATATCTTTCTTGTAACTTGGAAGGGACAAGGTTAAGTGAAGGAGAAGGTAGTATATTAGTTTTGGATATAGAAAATCTATAAGACTGTTCTAGGTTGTCATGTAGTTTAGATGAAGTGTCTTGGTCATGATCAACAACTATAGGATGAGAAGGAGACTGAGAAGGTGAAGGTATATGTACACTTTGTAAGGAGGAATAAACAAAGGTGGAATCATGGTCTTTATTTGAAGGCAACAAAGAAAGCAAATGAAGGAAAAAACTTTTGAAAAACTCAGGAAATAACAATGTAATGTTGACAAAACAAAAGAGTATCTTCTGAGGGAAACTCCTACTTGAGTGCCTGATTGTGTCATACATTCCTTCCATATTTCTGTAATGTGGGCTCGTCCTCCACTGGAGTCTGCAAATATGATTGAAGCATGAGTGGAGTTGCTGGGTGAAAGGTACACAACCTTCTTGTATCTGACTGTTGTTCACCTTCAACAATCAGCTATAATCTTTGTCGTTTCTCCCAGGGAAGATGAAACCTTCGTTGTACTCTTCTCCGACAACGACGCCAAGATGTTACCACTCAGTATTTTCCTTGGGTTGTATCAAGGAAACCCTAAGGTAACCATTTCAACCACTTCAGACTGTATTTATGACCTATACAATTAGAGAGGGCTCTCTCAAGGGCCAAAAGGCTCTAAGACTCAAAATATATTCAACAATAACATTCAAAAGGTCATATTTCTGATAAGAACAGGTTTGTTTTTATAAAATTTGGTAAGACAAACAGGAGGGGGTACCATTGGGTAATGGAGTCTAATCCGAATCTTAAAGATTTGTAGTTTCAACTTAGATGAATTCTACTAACAATCTCTGAGGCATATCAAGTGTTATGTTCAGGAAAATATGGATAAAGAATGGTAGAGGATAGGAGAACAAGCCCACTACAGTAGAAGCATTTAAACAATGGATTTATATTGTATCTTTAGACAAGATAAACAAAGAGTGACCGCTGAAAACAGAGCACTGAAAGAAAGTGAATTTTGAAATCAGGAAATCATTTAACATAACATGATACAATCTATATGAAGAGGCATTTATATAATGAATCTCTATCATGTACACTTAGATCATATCAGGAATATGAACACATTATGAAATATGCAAACAGGAAAACATGCTGGACAATAACAATCTAATGAATCTCAGAAAAGTAGCAGAGCACCTCTTGCATTCACTTGCTAAAGGATTAACAGATCATCTCATCTTACAAAGTCTCTCTCCCAATGAGAGTCCAACCCTCCTACCCTCTTGTACAATGAATATATATCCATGTAGTTCCTTTCCAACGCACCCATTTGAACTCCAAACCCTTTCCCAAAATAGAAGCAAAATGACACGTTTTAACTAATTTCCTGCTTTTCAGAAGGCGAAATTTTGAAAACTAGGCTTCCAAACGCCACTTGTAATTCTCAAACCATAAAAGCTGTGTAAAATATGAGAAATTTTTTTGCAGATAAACTCGTTATGAAGAAAAACCTCTTTCAGTTTCTTTAAATTCATCTCTAGCTGGCCGCAACAGGTGGCACAAAAACATATCTCAAACAGGAAATCACGAAAACTGAAAACATAGGGCTCAAAGATTCTTTTGAATCTCCCAATCCGTGACACCTGTGTGAAAAATGAAAGAGGTTAATGTTCATGGGCACGTGCTTGACAATAATCTCCTTCATATTTTGAAAATTCATCTTATTTCACCTGAAAATCCTTCTAGAAGTCAACTGGTCAAAAATGCCAGTTCAACAGTCTTAAAACAAAGTTTACGCAACACATCCTATAGCGCCATTTCTATGTATGATATCTCTCTGACCATAGCACATTTTGAAAAAATGAGAGAGGTTTTTGTTATTTGGAATGTTATAAACAAAAACCTCCTCCAGTTTTCAAAAACACCTTTTCAATTGTTCACAATCCAAGCTTTAAATTAGTGACTCAAAACTGGCAGAATAACTCTGCATAATTCAACCTTTGCCAGAATTTCAATAGCGCCTGCTGTGTGTCTGCGTGCAATTTGGTAGTGCCATAATAATTCAAAGCTACTTTACTTCATTGTTGACAGATTTGGTAGCATTCGACATGAAAACGGATTTGGTAGCAACCTATGGAATTCATAGTGCCATCATTACACTACTTAACAGATTTGGTAGCATTTTAGGTAGTAAAATGGAAGACCATGCTATATAGACAAATCCGCAGCACCATGGCGCTATGGAATGTCTATGTTCTTCTGTATGATGAGACTAATCAAGAACCTTGATTTGATAGGTTAGAAGCTCGTATATGCATGTAGAGGTTATTTAAATTCTACTGCAAATTCCTGTGCTAACAAAATCCATGAAGGAATCCCATGTGGGGTCGACCACAAATATTGTAGATTCCTCTATGGCCCTTTGCTCAGAGTAAGTATCCCACTAGTCCTTAACATGGGGGATGACCTTGAGGAGTGCAAAAGTAATATTTTCCCTATCGAAAAAATTGTGGACCGAAAAATACCCTTCGAGCATATTCAACCATTTATCTACAACATCCGCATCTATAAGTCCTTCAAATAATGGAATATCAAAATTTACTTATACCTTTAAGGGGGTTGCATGGCCGCTTGATGAAGATCCGTCTCCTGTGGGCAACCACCAAAGCATCTGTGCAAAGTTGTCCATCATTCCATTCCTTTGCAGCACAAGGGATTCCTCGAGCAACATTTTAAAAGGATCTCATGCTCCATCATCTTTCTTCTCGTCCCCCATGGGTTGTTGTCGGGCTCTGCGTGGCCAATCTACAAAGGCTCGATTGGTTCGAGTCCCAACTTCTTATACCTAGATTTTGTCGGGGACATGCACGAAGAAAAAAAAATGAAGTTTAGACCGCTCTAATACTACTAAATCAAAATTTATGAGCGGAATGAAAAGAATACTAGACTAGATACAATAATAAATAGATTCTGAGAGAAAAAACAGATATCCAATGCACAATAACTTCTATTGAATAAATAAAATAGGCTAAAACTGTAAAACTATAGAACTGAAACAACTTGCTCGAATGGTGGTAGCTATTTCTGAGAAGAGATGTGGCTGTTATGCGCATCCCTCTGAGCATAATGATTACAATGAGGCTCCAGAGGCATTTTTAACATTACTCATGAATGCCAAAACCCTAGACATCCAAAAACCTAACCTTAGGAGATGAAACGCCAAAAGTTATGTGGGCCCCGATGGGTAAGTTGGTACCCCAACTTCTCGGGGTCATAGCTTTTGCATATGACCTTTGTTTTAGGCACGTGATAGCCCGTTGGAAAGGTCTTTTCGAGAACTACACAATATATCATCAAACTCCGACTTTTTCTATAGCTTGACTATGTAAAGACAAAAAAACATTGTTTAGGACCCCAAAATGGCCCTAGAAGTAAAAAAAGATGTACTGACATGAAAAAAACCAAAATAAGCTAGTTGAATTAGGTTGGCGACCACCAATGTACACCTGGAAGCTGTGTAGGGCTTCAGAGAACCCCAAAAGTTTAGAACCCACAATTACAAAGAATTACAGAAGAACGTATGAACTAAAAACTATGAAGAAGAGCCAGTTGGAATAGGTGGGTGGCCACCAATATCCACCTGGATCAGTCCTCCCCCCTTAGGAAGAAATGGTCTCAATTGCGTTGAGTGGCCCCATCAAGTGAGGAAACTTCTGCTGAATTTGGCCTTGGGTGAGCCACTTGCCTTGGTATAGAAGTTGCCTTGCCTTGAGAACTTGATAAAGTTGGATCCTCTTCTAGCGAGTGCACTTGACCTGTGTGTCCACTATCTTATTAGTGGATGATTGTTCCATGCAGTCAGGGTTGAGATCTGTTGGTGTCAATTGTTCTGTGATCTCTGAGGTGTCCAATAATGGTCGAAAATATGGCGGAAGGAGGTCCACATTGAACACGGGGTGCAAGCCAAGGAAGGGTGGAGTGTTGAGCTCAAAATTATTGCTACCCACAATCGTGGTGATAGTGTAAGGCCCATAGCGAAGTGGGCGGAGCTTCCGATGGGGCTCTGTAAAGCGCTCTTTCTACAAATGTAACTAGACGTTGTCTCCCACCTGAAACTAGTGCGGTACCCAATGTTGATCATGGTGCTGCTTGTGCTTAGTATTGGCTTTCTACGAAATCTCATGGACTTGTTGGCGGATGTGTTGAATTCACGCTCAATGAATCTAGTTGCTTTGTCAGCCTCAGAATGAAGAAGGGAAGATTATGCCTAAGTGGTTGCAAGAGGTAGTGTGACATCAATGGGACCCAAGGATTGGAAGCCCAACCCCCCCTGAAATGGACTATGGTCGGTGGAGCTATGGAGAGCCATGTTGTAGCTGTGTTGAACATAGGGAATACTCTCATCTCATGTACGCAGATTCTTAGAGTTGTACATGCGTAGGATGTGCATAATCATTCGATTGACGTCCTCTGTCTCGCCATCGGTTTGGGGGTGGAAAGCAGTGGATTTAGTGAGCTTGGTGTCCTAACAGTGACCAGAGATTTGACTAAAATGTGTTGAGGAAACTGTTGTCCCGATTTGAGGTGATAATCTGTGGTATCCCAGAATGGACCCACACTCGTTCAAAGAAGAGCTTGGTAGTATCTGTCGCTGTAATGCTCTTCTTGCAGGCTGTGATAATGGCCATCTTCAAAAATGACCAACCACCACAAACACATAATCATTGTTGCGCTTGGTGGACGGAAGTCCAGACATGTAATGCATCGAGATGGATTCCTGAGGACTCTCTGGAGTAGGAAGAGGAGTGTATAAGCCTTGTTTCTTGATGGCTGGCTTGGCAATGGCATAGGCAATGCAAGATCTGATATAATTGTTGATGTCTTGTCAAAGTTTTGGCCAATCCTATAGAACGACCACAATTTTCTCCATGATGTCTTGCCATCTGACTGTAATGAGCCTCCCAAATCACCTTTGCACGCTCGCTTGTGGGAACACAGAGGTGGCCCAGATGGCATAATAGTTCATCCTAGATGTGAAAATCAGTGACATTTGCTTTTGTACCCAAGAGGTGATAGGTGCTGGCGAAGTGAGGGTCACACTGAGAAAGTTGCGGACACTCAGATTCCTTAAGCCCAGAGGAATGGAGCACTGTGGTGAGTGCAGCAACAGGAGGGCGACTGAGGCAGTCAACGACACGATTTGTGCTCCTTGTTTTATACTTTATATTGAGATGGAACTATTGTAGGTATGTGGACCACTTTTGATGGCGATCGTTCTACAACTTCCCCTATGTCTATATGAACTACATAGGCTTGTGATTAGTGTGGATGATTATCTTCTTTTCGAGAATGTAATCTTTCCATTGACGACAGGCTGCACAATGGAATACATTTATTTGTCATAGGTGGGGTATTTCCGGATAGCATATGAGAGTGACTCACTATGGTATGCTATTGGATGACCATGCTGAGTGAGAATTGCGCCTACAGCATAGTCGGAGGCATTAGTCTCAATCTTGAATGGTTGTTGTAGATCAGGTAAGGAGAGTATTGGAGCTAAGCACAAGTGATGCTTCAGATCATCAAATGCTTGTTGTTGTGCCTGCCCCCATGTGAACTTTGCCTAGACACCACCCTTGGTTACTTGGTTGAGGGCCCATGCAATATGGGAGAATCCCAACATGAACCTTCAGTGGAAGTTGGCAAGTCCCAAGAAGCTTTGAATCTCGGTTAGTGTGGTTAGGGCTGGCCAGTCACGAATGACTTGGATGTTAGTTGGATCCACATGTACCCCATGCTCATCAACAATGTAGCCCAAATATTGAACCTTGTTCATGCCAAAGGAGCATTTTTCCAAGTTGGCATATAGCTTTTGCTGCCGCAGAGTACCCAATATCTATTGAATATGTTGCACGTGCTCCTTCGAAGTGCTGCAGAAGATGAGGATGTCATCTGAATATACCACCACAAAAGAGTTGGTGAAGGGTCTCAATACATCATTCATCAACCTCATGAAATTTGTTGGTGAATTTGTTAAGCCAAAGGGCATGACCAACCATTCGAAGAGACCTTCTTTAGATTTTAAAGTTGTCTTCCATACATCAGTTGGTTCGATGGGAACCCAGTGGTAGTCATACTTTAGGTCAATCTTGCTGAAGAATTTTTCCCCCTTGAGTTGGTCAAGAAGGTCATCAATTCGGGTAATTCGGTATCGGTTGTTGACTATGATTTTGTTGAATGCTCTGTAATGAATGCAGAGCTGCCAGGTTGTGTATTTCTTCTGCACCAACACAATCGGGTTTCCGCAAGGGGAGGAGCTGGGTCAGATGTGCCCCTTTTGAAGCAACTCTTGGATCTCGCACTTGATTTCATCTTTTTCCATCAGTGAGTGATGATAGAATGGTCCATTAGGCAGTGGTGCACCAGGGGTTAGATCAATTGGATGCTTGAGTTGGAAATGCGTCGGTACCCCGGTGGGTGAGGAGAAGATGTCTCTGTACTCTTCCACGATCCTGTCCACTTGCTTCTATTGCAAAGAGAAGCTCTGTGTAGAGGTCACGGATGTGGCGAAAATCTTCTGTTTACTGTGAGCACAGATCACAAAGAAGACAAACTTCCTAGTCTGTGAAATGACCTTACTGCTTTGTGTAGCATAGATTAAAGAAATAATGGTAGGTGGGGCTACCTCTGGTATCCTTTACTATTGACCACACAAATTAATAATAACATTGCGGGGTCTAGAATCATACATAGCATGCCACTTTCACAAATATGGTTGGACTTTGGTGGTAGCGACAGTGGCACTAGGTTCAACATCGATGATCCACTTCCCACTTTCTGGATTTGATTCGAAGTCAGAATCTACATCTGACTTGGAAGCTTTCAGCTCCACCACTAGTGACTTCTTGGAGTGACATTCTTTGGTGTTGTGCCATGGGCTTTTATGGTATTCACACCATTTTCTAGTGTCCTTCTTCGACTTTTCATTACCCTTCTTGGGTTGCAGCTTGGACTGGTTGTTATGAGAGTGACCATTTTTGTTGTCCCTTGTATTGTGGGTTGGGGTCGCCTTTTCCCTGCTTCGACTGTGAGGAATTTGCAGACCCAAACTCTCTCCTCTTCTGCTTAAATGTCTTCTCGATCTTGACAACATATCTATAAGCCACACGTAATGATGTGATGTCCAGAAAATCCATTTATGTTTCAATGTATCTATGTAGACAGTCGTAGTATTTGTGCACCAGATGTCGTTTAGAGTCTTTGATACCCAATTTGGTGCGCAAGGTATCGAAAATATTGGTGAAATCTGCAACTGTCTCGTCCCTTTCCTGACGCAACGTTGTCCATCTTGTGTATTGGTCCTCGTAGCTTCCAACAGGGTAGTATTTTTATTTAATGGAATCCCTGAAGGAATCACATGTGGGGGTGACCACAAATATTGTAGATTCCTCTATTACCCTTTGCTAAGAGTAAGTATCCCACTTGTCCTTAACATGGGTGACGACCTCGAGGAGTGCAAAAGTGATATTTTCCCTGTCGGAAAAATTGTGGTCCGAAAATTACACTTCAAGTAGATTCATCCATTTATCTACACCATCCGCATCTATTTGTCCTTCAAATAATGAAATATCAAAATTTACTTGTACCTTGAAGGGGGGTTGCATGGTCGCTTGATGAAGATGCGTCTCCTGTGGGAAGCCACTGAATGATTTGTGCAAAGTTGTCCATCATTTCTTTCATTTTTTGCGCAAGGGATTCCTCGAGCAACATTTTAAAAGGATCTCCTGCTCCATCATCTTTCTTCTTGTCCCCCATGGGTTGTTGTCGAGCTCTGCGTGGCCGATCTTGCAAAGGCTCGACTAGTTCGAGTCCCAACTTCTTGTACCCAAATCTTGTCGGGGACATGCACCAAGAAAAATAAATGAAGAGCAAACCAATCTAATACCACTAATATGGATTTATGAGTGAAACGAAAAGAATTACAGACTGAATACAATAACAAAGAGATACTAAGAGCAACAACAGATATTTGGTGAACAATAACTTCTATTGAATAAATAAAATAGGCTGAAACTGTAAAACTGCAGAACTGAAACAACTTGCTCGAATGGTGGTAGCTATCTCTAAGAAGAGATGTCGCTGCTACATGCATCTGTCTGAGAAGAATGATCACAATGAGGCTCCAGAGGCCTTTTTAACATTACTTATGAATGCCAAAACCCTAGACATCCAAAAACTAACCCTAGGAGATGAAACACCAAAAGTTATGTGACCTAACCCTAGGAGATGAAACACCAAAAGTTATGTGGGCCCCGATGGGTAAGTTGGTACCTCAACTTCCCGGGGTCGTAGCTTTTGCATACGACCTCCGTTTTAGGCACGTGATAGCCCGTTGGAAAGGTCTTTTCGAGAACTACACATTATGCCATCAAAATCTAACTCCGTTTATAGTATGACTGTGGCAAGACAAAAGAACATTGTTTAGGACCCCAAAACGACCCTAGAAGTACAAAAAGATGTATTGACATGAAAGCATCCAAAATAATCCAGTTGGATTAGGTGGGCGACCACCAATCTCCACATAGAAGTTGTGTAGGGCTTCAGACAACCCTAGAAGTGTAGAACCCACAATTACAAAGAATAACATAAGAATACGTCGAACTAAAAACTATGAAGAGGAGCCATGTTGAATAGGTGGGTGGCCACCAATATCCACCTGGATCAATCCTCCCCCCTTAGGAAGCAATGGTATGAATTGTGTTGAGTGCCCCCATCATGTGAGTAAACTTATATTGAATTTGGCCCTGGGTAAGCCACTTTCCTTGGTGTAGGAGCTACCCTGTCTTGACAACTCGATAGTGCTAGATCCTCTGTTGGTGAGTGCCCTTGACTTGTGTATCCATTATCTGATTAATGGATGCTTGTTCCATGCAGTCAGGGTTGAGATATGTTGGTGTAAATTGTTCTGTGAACTCTGAGGTGTCCAATAATGGTGGAAAATATGGCCAAAGGAGGTCCACATTGAACACGGGGTGCAAGCCAAGGAAGGGTGGAGTGTTGAGCTCAAAAACATTTCTACCCACATCCTTGGTGATAGTGTAAGGCTCATAGCGAAGTGGACAGAGCTTCCGATGGGGCCATGTAAGGCACTCTTTCTGCAAATGTAACCAGACGTTGTCTCCCACCTGAAACTGGTGCAATACCCGGTGTTGATCATGGCGTTACTTGTACTTAGCATTAGCTTTCTAGGAAATCTCATGGACCTATTGGCGGATGTGCTGAATTTTCTCAATGAATCTAGTCGCTTTGTCGGCCTCAGATTGAACATGGGAATATTTTGCTTGTGTGGTTGCAAGAGGTAGTGCGACATGAATGAGACCCAAGGGTTGGAATCCCAGCCCCACCTGAAATGGGCTATGGCTAGTGGAGCTATGGAGAGCCTTTTTGTAGTTGTGCTAAACATAGGGAAGACTCTCATCCCATGTATGCGAATGCTTATAGTTGTACATGCGCAAGATGTGCATAATCATCCGATTGAAGACCTCTGTCTAGCCCTTGGTTTGGGGGTGGAAAGCAATGGATTTAGTGAGCTTGGTCTCCAACAGTGACCAGAGACTCGACCAAAATGTGTCGAGGAACATGTTGTCCCGATCTGAGGTGATGGTTTATGGTATCCCAAAATGTACCCACACCCGTTCAAAGAAGAGCTTGGCAGTATCTATCATTGTAATGCTCTTCTAGCAGGTTGTGATAATGGCCATCTTCGAAAACCGATCAACCACCATAAATACATAATCATTGTCATTCTTAGTGGACATAAGGCTAGACATGTAATCCATCGAGATAGATTCCCAAGGCTTCTCGGGAGTAGGAAGAGGGGTGTATAAGCCTTGCTTTTTTATGGCTGGCTTGGCAATGGCACATGCAGTGCAAGATATGATAATTTGATGACATCATGTCGAAGTTTTGGATAATAAACATGTTTCGGTAGAATGACCATAATTTTCTCCATGCTAAAATGTCCCGCCATCCGACTGTAGTGAGCCTCCCAAATCATCTTTCACGCTCACTTATGGGAACACAGAGGTGGCCCAGATGGCATAACAATCCATCCTGGATGTGAAAATCGGTGACATTCGCTCCTGTACCCAAGAGCTGATAGGTGGTGGCGAAGTCAGGGTCACGTTGATAAAGTTGGGGCCACTCATATGCCTCATGCCCACAAGAATGGAGTAATATGGTGAGTGCAACAATGAGAGGGCGACTGAGGCAGTCAATGACACAATTTGTGCTCCATGTTTTATACTTGATGTTTAGATGGAACTGTTGTAGGTATGTGGACCATTTTTGATGGAAAACATTCTGCAAATTCCCCTGTGTGTGTATGAACTAGAGAGGCTTGTGATCAATGTGGATGATTGTCTCCTTTCCCGGAATGTAATGTTTCCATTGACGATAGACCTGCACAATGGAATACATTTCTTTGTCATAGGTGGGGTATTTTCAGACAATATCTGAGAGTGTCTCACTATGATATGCTACTGGATGACCTTGCTGAGTGAGAACTGCGCCTACAACATATTCAGAGGCATCAGTCTCAATCTCAAATGATTGTTGCAGATCAAGTAAGGAGAGTACTGGAGCTAAGCACAAGCGATGCTCCAGATCATCAAATGCTTGTTGTTGTGCCTGCCCCCATACGGACTTTGCCTTGCCACCGCTCTTGTTTACTTGGCTGAGGGCCCATGCAATATGTGATAATCCCAACATGAACCTTTGATAGAAGTTGGCAAGTCCCAAGAAGCTCCAAAGCTTAGTTAGTTTGGTCGGGGCTGGCCAGTCACGAACAACTTGGATCTTAGTTGGATCCACATGTACCCCATTCTCATCAATAATGTAGGCCAATTATTGGACCTTGTTCATGCCGAAGGATCATTTTTCCAAGTTGGCCTATAGCTTGTGTTGCCGTAGAGTGCCCAAAACCTATTGAATATGTTGCATGTGCTCCTCCCAAGTGATGTTTAAGATGAGGATGTCATCCAAATATACCGCCACAAAAGAGCTAGTGAAGGGTCTCAATACATCATCCATCAACCTCATGAAAGTTGTTGGTGCATTTGTTAAGCCAAAGGGTGTGACCAGTCATTCGAAGAGACCTTCTTTAGATTTGAACGTTGTCTTCCATACATCAGTTGGTTTGATGGGAACCTGGTGGTAGCCAGACTTTAGGTCAATCTTGCTGAAGAACTTTGCCCCCTTGAGTTGGTTAAGAAGGTCATTTATTTGGGGAATTATGTATCGATTCTTGACTGTGATTTTGTTTAATGCTCTGTAATGAATGTAGAGTTGCCAGGTCCCGTCTTTCTTCTGCACCAACACAATCGGGCTTTCGCAAGGAGAGGAGTTGCGTCGGATGTGCCCCTTTTGAAGCAACTCTTGGATCTCACGCTTGATTTCATCATTTTCCATCAGCGAGTGACTATAGACTAGTCTATTAGGCAGCGATGCACCAGGGGTTAGATCAATTGGATGCTTGACTTGACAGTGCATCGGTACCTCGGTGGGTGAGGAGAAGATGTTTCTGTACTCTTCCATGATCTCGTCCACTTGCTTCTACTGTAAAGAGAGGCTATGTGTAGAGGTCATGGATGTTGCAAAAACCTTCTGCCTACTACGAGCACATATAACAAAGAAGACAAACTTCCCAGTCTGTGAAATGACCTTACTACATTTCTTAGCAGAGATTAAAGAAATAGTGGGAGGTGACACTACCTCTGGTATCCTATACAATTGTCTACAGAAAGTAATAATAACATTGTGGGGTCTAGACTCATACATAATATGTCACTTCCACAAATATGGCTGGTCTAAAAGAACATCACAAACTTCAAGGGTAGAAATATCACACAATACCTCGTCTTTGTAGGGCTTGGTGATGTAGGGTAGATGACATTGTTGGCTGTCGTGAAGATCTCATCCTTGGTGAAGCCAACCGATGGTGTAGGGATGCGGGTGCGCCATCATTGACAGGTCCAGCCTCTTGGCGACCTTTGCTAAAATCAAGTTCTTCTGGCTGCCACTATTGACAATGAAATTCACCGGAGTCCCCTTTACCCACATCTGTGAGTGAAAGAGGTGTTCCCCTTCCTCTGGTTCTTTTGGTTCACTTAGTTGGACTTTGGTGGTAGAGATAGTGGCACTGGGTTCAACATCAATGATCTATTTCCCACTTTTTGGATTTGATTCAGAGTCAGAATCTGCCTCTGACTCATAAGCTTTCAGCTCGACTACTGATGACTACTTGGAGCAACATTTTTAGGTGTTATGCCAAGGGTTTTATGATATTCACACCATTTTCACGTGTTCTTCTTTGAATTCTCATTACCCTTCTTGGGTTGCGACTTGGACTGGTTATCCTGAGAGCGACCATCTTTGCTCCATCCCTTGTTTTGTGGGTTGGGACCGCCTTTCCTTTGCTTCGGCTGTGAGGAGTTTGCAGATCGAAAATCTTGCCTCTTGTTCTTAAATTTATGCTCGATCTTGAAAACATATCTATAAGACACACCTAATGATGTGATGTCCAGAAACTTCATTTATGTTTGAATGTATCTATGTAGACATCCATGGTATTTGAGCACCAGATGTCGTTCAAATTATTTGATACCCAATTTGGTGTGCAGGGTATGGAAACTATTGGTGAAATCTAGTATTGTCTGGTCCCTTTAATGACGCAGTGTGGTCCATCTTGTGTACTAAGGAATCCCATGTGGGGGAGACCGCAAATATTGTATATTCCTCTATGTATTTTTGCTCAGAGTAAGTATCCCACCAATCGTTAACATGGAGGATGACCTTGAGGAGTGAAAGTAATCTTTTCCCGTCGAAAAAATTGTGGAATGAAAAATACCCTTTGAGTAGATTCATCCATTTATATACAACATCCGCATCTATCAGTCCTTCAAATAATGGAATATCAAAATTTACTTGTACCTTGAAGGGGGTTGCATGGCCACTTGATGAAGATGCGTCTCCTATGGACAACCGCCGAAGGATCTGTGCAAAGTTGTCCATAATTTCGTTTCTTTGTCTCGCAAAGGCTTCCTCAAGCAACATTTTAATAGGATCTCCTGCTCCATCATCTTTTTTCTTGTCCCCCATGGGTTATTGTTGGGATCTGCGTGGCTGATCTTGCCAAAGATCAACTGGTTCGAGTCCCAACTTTTTGTACCCAGATCTTGTCAGGGACATGCACGAAGAAAAATAAATGAAGAACAGACTGCTCTGATACCACTAATCTAGATTTATGAGTGGAATGAAAATAATAACAGACTAAATACAATAATAAATAGATTCTGAGAGAAAAAATAGATATCCAGTGAACAATAACTTCTATTGAATAAATAAAATAAGCTGAAACTATAAAATTGCATAACTGAAACAACTTACTTGAATGGTGGTAGCTATTTTTGAGAAGAGATGTGGATGCTACGCGCATCCGTCTAAGCATGATGATTACAATGAGGCTCTAGAGGCCCTTTTAACATTACTCATGAATGACAAAACCCTAGACATCCAAAAACCTAACCCTAGGAGATGAAATGTCAAAAGTTATGTGGGCCCCAATGGGTAAGTTGGTACCTCAACTTCCCGGGGTCATAACTTTTGCATATGACCTCTGTTTTAGGCGTGTGATAGCCCGTTTGAAAGGTCTTTTCGAGAACTACACATTATGTCGTCAAAATCTATCTTTGTCTATAGTTTGATTGTGGCAAGCCAAAAAAACATTGTTTAGGTCTCCAAAACGGCCCTGGAAGTACAAAAAGATGTACTGACATGAAAACATCCAAAATAAGCCAGTTGGATTAGGTGGGCGGACACCAATATCCACCTAGAAGTTTTGTATGGCTTCAGACATGCCAAGAAGTGTAGAATCCACAATTACAAATAATTATAGAAGAATGTGTTGAACTAAAAACTATCAGGAGGAGCTAGTTGGAATAGGTGGGTGGCCACCAATATCCACCTGGATCAGCCCTGATGTCAGAATATTTCAACTCTTGAATATCAAAACTCTCCTCTTCCCATAAATGAATTATTAAGAGGCCTGTTGGATTAATCAATTTTCCATATAGCTTGTCACTTCAAGTCTAAATCACCCCAGATCAAAGTGGCATATTCAACTCTCTCCACCAAATTTCTCTCTCAATCCTCTCATGTTCTCTATTTTGATGGCCCCTCGAAATGAATCCTCGGGATGGTAGGAGCGAGAGGATCCCTCTTCGACCCTAGAGGAGAAATTGAACTCACCTATTATTGGAGTCTTGGATAAGCTACTAACAACCAAGTGGAGGCATATGCCTTACTCCAAGGTTTGTGGTTGGTCGATGTTCGAAACATTCAAAGGATTATCATCCTCGGAGACTCCAAGAACACCATCGAACACCTTCAAGTCGAATCCCTCCTTAAGGATGTGAAGCTCTATTGCATATTCCAAAGAATTAAATCAAAGATACGTAATGGCATACAAGTTGATTTCCACCACATATTTCGACAAAATAACTTCATAGTCAATAAGAAACCAACTTAGCAACAAAAGAGATGGGGGTCTTATATGTCAATGGATGTCACTGCTACCAACCAATCCCTTAATGATGAGTTGTCTTTTGGTCTTAGGCCTAGTGACATACTCACTCATGGTTTCTAGTTCCTTTGATAGTCGTCCACTGACTCACAAGCTCCTCCTGCCTATCCCATTGAGAGGTGGCACTCTCATCTTCCCCCCTGTCCGACCTCGAGTGTTCACGTGTCCTTGCTTTCCTGCCCCTATTTGTTGCCACATGGAGAATCTAATCATCCATTAGGTGGCATATTCACCTCATGCATCCTTTTGACCCAACATCCATCACTTTAATCCTTCCCATCCAACCTACAATCATCCAGGCTCCCGCGTGAGTGGATTTGGATTTTCCCCTTTAGCTCCCCTCGGGATTAGCTGTATTCACAATGATAAAATGAATTGAGTTTTGGCTCAGACATGTTGGTTCTTTAACTTCATATATTTTAATTCTCTAGCACCACTTCCACTTCCCACACAATTTTTTTCTATTTTCCAAATAATAAAAACAAACTAACCAATATTTAGAACCATTGTTTCCACTCCCAAGACCATTATGAGGTCCTTGATACCCAACCATAGTGCATAGAGATTTGAAATGGTGTGCATCACATTACTGGGATAAACATTCATTTTATAGGGACCTAAGACCCATCCCTAGTGTATCAGACCTTATAATGGTGCTAATATTAGACTCATGTGCTAAAGATTCCCTTTACAAGGCCTCTATGCATGATCGACGAGGCCTAAAAGTATCTTCTAGATCCTAGGATGCTAGTGGTTATCCTTGGACCATGGTCAAGGCCTTTCTACCAATCCCTTGTGTGCTAAAACTCACAATGGCGTACATATTATACTTGGCCAAAAATACCATTTATAGGGATTATGTGGTTGTTTTAGACCCTATGCATGGTCCATAAATCATAAAAGCATATTTTAGTCCATAATACATTGGATTTTATCCCTGGACCATGGGTAGTGTCTCCAAAACCATCTGCAATGGAAAACCTCATAATTGTTTATATATGACCATGGTCAAAGCCCCAAGACCATCCCTTGTGAAAAAATCTCCTAATGGTTCTTGTATCCCACTTGGTGGCTAAATATCCCCTCTAAAGGGTGTCCCATGTGCCCTAGAGGCTTCATTTAAGTTATGTGTCTTTTTCCCCCTCACTCAACCATGATCAAGACCCCAAGATCTATCCCTAGTATACAAAACCTCCTATTAGCACTCATATCCTACTTGGAGGTTAAAAATCCCTTTTAGAGAGCATGTGTGGTGCTTCCAAACACATTCATGGACAAGAGCCTTAAAATATTTATATAGGACTCGAGGCCCTTTATTTCCCCCCCTTACCATGGTCAAGAGCTTGAAACCCATCCTTGGTGCATGAAACCTCCTAATGGCATCAATATCCTAATCAAAGGAGAAATATCCCTTTTGACATTTTGGTTTAGTGACTTAAGGACTAGTTCATGGTTCATGAGCCTTAAAAGCTTCTTTTAGGCCCTAAGACTCTTTATTTTCTCCCCTTACCATGGTCAAGGTCCTAAGGCCCATCCCCATGTCTAAAACTTTCTAATGGCACCCCTATTTAATTTAGAGGGCAAAGATTCCATCTAGAGGGTTTTTCTATTGGTTCAATGTGTCATTAATGGATTATGAACCCTATAAGATTAATTTAGATCCTATGGCCCTTGTTTTCCTCCACCAACCATGGTCAAGGCTTTGATACCATCCTCGGTATGAAAAAACTCTCAATGATGCCCATATTCGACAAAGAGGCCAAAGATCTAGGGTTGTGTGTTGGTTTGAGGCCTATCTCAGGGACCAATGTCTTAGAAACTTCATTTTGGGCCAGAGGCCTAAGACTCATCCCTTATGTGAAAAAATTCTCAATGGTACCAATGTCCCACTCAAGGACATATGTCCTTTATAGAGGGATTTTGTTGTATTTTGAGGACTCTTTCATGTTTCATAATACCTATAATATTGATCCAAGCATTAAGGACCTTATGTTGAAAACTTCCTAATGGTACCCATGCCCCACTCAAGGACACATGTCCTTTCTAAATGGTTTTTGTGGTGTTTTGAGGACTCTTTCAAGTCCCATAAGACCTATAAGATTCATTTAGGCATTAAGAACCTTATTTTTCTCCCCCATCATGGTCAAGGCCCTAAGACCCATCTCTATTATGCAAAAACTCCTATTGGCTCTCTTATCCCACTCATATGCCAAAGATCCCCTTTAGAGGGCTCATGTTGTGGTCCCAAGACTTGGTCATGGACCATTAGTAGAATAGTCTTCATTTAGGGTCTAATTCCTTGGATTTATCATCTGAACATGGTTAAGGCCACAAGACCCATCCCTAGTGCATAAAACATCGTAATGGTATCCATATTACACTGAATGACAATGATCCCCTATAGAGGACACATTGTTTGTTTTATGGCTTTGTGTATGGCCCTTGATTTGTAAAGGCTTCATCTAGGGCCCATGGGCCCTAATTTCCCCCCTTTACCATGTCCAATGCCTTAAAACCCATTCCTAGCATAAAACCTCATAATGACACCCATATTCCACTTGGAGGCCAAAGATCACCTCTAAAGGGTGTGTGTTGTCGGTTGAGGTCATCTTCACGGCCAATGAACCTTGGAGATTCATTTAATCCATAAGGCCGTTATTTTCCTCTCTTATCTACAGTCGAGGCCCTCAAACCCATCCCTACTATGCAAAAACTCATATTTGTGCCCTCCCACTTGCCATAGATCCACTTTAGAGGGTCCATGTTGTGGTTGAAGGCCTTTATCTATGATATGACCCCAAGGGGGGCATATATGGGGTTAAATGTATATGACATTATGCAAAGGGGAACTTATATGGGGATAAATGTATATGTAATAGTGGACAACCTAATAAAGGAGCCACGTGTACAATGTGTAAATAGGTATATATAGATATTATGTAGTCATTATTTAGGAGATGATGTGATTTGGATGTATGAATGCATTTGGGTATTTGGAGGAGGTTCTCAAATTCTTTAACAAGTTATTGTGTAACTCATCTCTCTTATCTATCTTGGAGTTGTTCTCCATGCTCACATTTGATGTATCTGGCGCGTACTTTGGTTTATTATGCTATCTTAAGCATTTGGTACATAACATTTGGTATGGCCCCACGACTCAAAATCTTAATTTAGGGACTGATTCCATAGATTTCTCACCCAACTATGGTCAATATCCCTAGACCATCCCTAGTGTACAAACCTCCTAATGTGTAGCACCTCTTCATGGGGTACTATGAAATAATATTTTCGAAGTTAAACATATGCATTGAGTATAAACAAATTTTTGTGATTTCATAGATGGAATAACCTAGAATATATTCCAGTGCTAAATATTTCAAATTTGAATCCAAATATATGAATCTAGATAAGAGGATGAGATAAATAAGAAGGTAACTTCACGATTAAAATATTTAAATAAAAACATAACAAAATATACCAAGTGAAATACCTCCTCCCTAGTTTGTCGAATATGACCAATTGCAATGTAATACTGCCAGTAGTAGGAAGGTGCTTCCAAGCATTCGTTTTTCTTTCACTTGCCTACATGGAAACAATGAAATCCTCCCAGCCAACTAGGAGCCTAGCCGATTTCCTAGCTCCAAGAAAACTTTCGGTTTCTTGGTCGTCCGTGCCCATGAATCCAAGAATAGAAAAGCACTTATGTTATAAGAAGGCTCACAAGAATTATATCTTCCAAGAATTATCCAAATTCTCCACAAAATCCAACCTCTCAACATGCTCCAACCTCTCAACCTCCCTTCATTACCACTTCCTCTCCCTATTTATCAAGTTTCCATACCCCCTTCCCCAAGTCTCCTCAACCACCCTCATTATTAGCCATCAAGCTCCCTTATCTAGATTTCGGGGAAAAGTTAAAATAAAACTAAAATATAAATGGATTACATAAAATAACAATAAATAAAATGCAAAGTCTTTCTTCTCATGCTAGCTTACAAATGCAAATTGACAATTTACCTCAAATGTACATGACAACCCACCATACTCATTTAATTCATCATACCAACCATCAATCAAAGTAGAAGAAGATATTTAATGCTACTAGATATTTTGTATGCAATATAATTTACATAGTCATTAAACCATTCAATTAAATAGTTAATAATCTAGTTAATGATTAATGCATTAATTAATTATACTAGTGTACATGTGTAGGGTATGTGTACGTAGCTAGCGAACACAAAGTCTACACATGTGCGAATGATAAACAAACAATGCCTCTAGTGCATAGTTCATATATGATCACAGTAAGACATGTAGGAGAACAGATGCATCATTTAGTAATTATAACTAACAAAACTACAATAATTCATCAAGAATTGATCATCACACTTAGAATGTCAAAAAGGAAATCATAATGAGTGTTTTGGAACCAAGTGAGAAATCAAGAATGGCACGACTAATCCCATAACAATTTTCTCAACTAACATCAAATCATCCTTCCTTCCTAACATACTTCCATATTCCATCCTATCCTTTCCTCTACTGGACTGAGTTGGAGCGTCAACTATATTGACCTAACTCCAGATAGAACCCGTAAGTGGAAGTGTCATACATCTCGAATAAGCTTCCCCAACACACAACTAGAAGTCGCCATCACACGTCTAGGGGAGAATCTATGATGTCTCGTTCCCAAGAGTAGGCCAACAAGGAGTGACTTAGTAATCTATGTGTTCCCATAGACTATAGTCATGCACAAGCAGGGAACAAGATGGAGAAATAAGGAGGAATTGATGGCTAAACTATGAATTAAGCCAAAATACTTAGGAAAAGTCACTTAAGCCTAAGTCAACGAAGAATTAGAATGAAAAGGTGCTAAAGAGGAACTTGATTAATTAATTATTCACCTTAGGAGGAAAAACGCCTAGCTTAAGTGAGGTCAATGGAGGAATTTGGCCTAATTCCTCATTATGCATTGTTATGATTTGATGTTGAGAGTTCCCAGAGGAGGAAGAGAGTCGACCTTGTTGTTTTGTGGATTTATGGAGGAAACCACCACCATTGATGGTTTCGGTGTTGAGACACACACCCTAGCCCATCGGAGATACCATCCAGGTATTTCATCAAGCTATTCAGGAGTATCCAATACAGTGTGCACATCTCAGCCAGTGAGGGTGCAAGTCAGATTGAGGGTTTGTGGAGCTGCACGAGGTCTGAGCTCAGATTGCAGTTTCCTTTCGACCCAGTGGAGATCCGACCAGGGTGCTTCTATTGAGCCATTTATCATCTGTTTCTAATGGTGGAATATTGGAGAGCGCATTATCCAGCCATTTAGGGTGCAACTCTTCCGGCAGTACATTTGGGGTTGCAAACAGAGCATCAGGATAGATCCCGGGAAACCCTTCTAACCCAGTTTCACATTTGGCGAGACGATCCTTTTGAGCGCTATAGCAGTTGATTCTGTTGGTGGAATCATTTGGGGTGCATCCAGTCCCCCAGGAGGTGCGCAAACCCCCCAGGGGTCCATATCCAGTACCTCAGAGGCCAGATCTGATATCCAGCACTCATCCATTCTAGTCTAGAGGCCAGGGCACTTCTATTGGAGCAGTTTCCGACGCATTCCGACGGTCTATCCTTCTGGATGAGTTTTCCAGCTGGTAGCGGTTACCGTATTTCTCCGGAATCGCATATTTTTGTTGATCTATCCGTGCATGCATCAGATCTGCATTCATCTTCTGATCACAGGTATTTTTATGCCTAGTTGACGATTATACTCTATACTCTCTAACCGTGAGGAGTTATGTGACGTTCTACATACCAACAGAAATGTCATGACATGTATTATACATATAGAATAGTCTTACCTTCAAATATATTAAAAATCATACCATTATACATCAAACAAACTTGGGTCCATTACCCAAACCTTTGTGCTACCGAAATTTGCTACCGGACTTTCTTCAAGGGTTGACATCAATGACAACCAACCCAAATAATCAACAATTATCATTGTATGTGGTAAATGAAATCAAGTTAACATATACATTTGGCCCAACATTTTTAGTAGAAGCGGTTTGAATGCAATGGTTTCTCCTCGAGACCATTGGAAAATGAATAGAACAGAGCCACAGGGGCTCGAACTGTTCGAAGTCGATCCATAAATTAAAGAGATTTTCATCAAGGCATAATGGTTTGATTTCATCTGCGCTTCCGAACGGAACCACACTGGAGTGGCCCTACTCTTTTCAAATTTTTTGATGGGTTTTAGACATAGCTCGGGGACACCACAATTCATATCACAAAGAATTTTATTGGGGTGGCCTGTGCTCTCTCAGTCTGTGGGGAGAGATGGTTCAAAAAGGGCAAATTGCCAACAGAGGTCTGCAACAAATTCCTGGTGTCAGGACACCAAAACCCTGATTGGAGTCAGGGTATTTTGATTATGTTGATTAAAGATGAATGGCGGGGAATCCTCACTACAGTCCAAAGGTATATTAAAGGTGAAGGTCATTTCTCGATTGTGCACTGTTATCACCTCTGTTTCCTTGTGCACTTAAGTGGTGATAAATAATTAAACCTCCCTTTTTATTTGCTCAAAAAATTAATGAAAATGTCTAGAAGGGTCCAAAGCCAACCTGAATCTGCTCACATAAGTTTATATCACCAGGGTTTTATAAAAATATTGGTCCTCTTTGCTTTGGATGAAATAGAGATGCCCTAGAAATATTTTTGACTGTCTGTAAGGTTTGTATCAGACAACAAGAGGAATAGGTCACCCCACCAGGTCCATTGCCACTTGAGCATTTTGAAGATGAGCTTGTGACCACCATCATGTAGCAAGATAAAACTCCTAATACAAAAACAAGGAGGCAAAAGAAAACTAAACAACACAGTCTCGAGATTGTTGGTACAAAATTTGTGCATGTAGAAACCTTGATTAAGGAGTCCCCTGAATCCAAACAGAGTAGAAAAAGGAAAGGGACCTAGGACCCTGGAATGCCCAGTAAACCTAACAGAAAAACCAGCATCACCAATCAATTGAGATTGAATTCCAAGGCAAATTTTAATCCATCCTTAAAATACCAACAACCCATAGTCATTGAGGATGAGGACACTGAAGACGACATCTTTGGATTTTCCAATATGGAGGAGATGGCTATCCACACATTGAAAAAGATGATAGGGGATAAAGCAAAGCAAAAATACAATAAAGGGGAAACTTCAAGGATAAAGTATGCAACTGTGAAGACAAAGTACCCTACAGACTTGGATTTAGAACAAAATGTCATGGACCTTGGCCTAGACCCTGAGAAAGAATTTGATGGCATAACCCCAGATAAAGAGCTAGTTTTTGATTAAGTTTCACATGACATCAAACCAAAGATTAAAGAAAAAATATTGAAGTTGCAGGAACCTGTGAGTGAGACACATGCCAAAAATTCTGAGGTAGCACCCAAATATGAGACGAGGTCAAGAAAAACTAAGTTGTTCATTAACCTCAACAAATTTTCCATAGAGGAAGAACACGGGCTAAAGGATATAAATAAGGTACATGTCTCAACCAAACAAAAGGTAGAAGCTAACATAGGTATAGATGACAACCACAAGGTACAAATGCTGAAGCAACAAATTCATAGTTTACAACAATAGAAGAAGGATCTGGAAATGCAACATACTAAGCTACAAAAGAAGTAACAAAAGATGCAAAAGAAGCATAAAAAAACATGTTTGTTCTTGAAAGAGATAATTTAAGAGGTCTATTGATGTCAAAGGAGAAAGGATTCATGCCTTATGCTAGTTGATCCACTTGTATTCCATTTTGGTCTCCAGTTGGAGAGTACGTGGGCATCCATGCACAATCACCTACCAGCTACAACTTCCGAAGGTTTTTGTTATGGAGTTGTTCCACTTCAATTATCAACATTAGTCATAGTTGCACTTATAAAGTTTTGTTGTTTTAGTTAAATATACTACTGCCAAGTGTAATAAATGGTTATCTTCTTTTTGATATGAACCATATTTTTATTAAGGTCGAATTGAGGAGAAGTTATGAACTAATACTTCAACCCAAATACACTCAGGTCAAAGAAATGTTTACAATTGTAATTAAGGAGTGGAAGTCAAGTTGGATCTAGTGGATCTAGTTGTGATGTAAAGTTGAACTTTAGAGTTAGATCCTAGATAGGTGGTCAAACTCTCTTGGGAAAAAGATAAATAGATAGGTTTTTGAATGTAAAAGGGTTCAACTTTTGGGAGATCAAGCCTCAGAATTTTGGCTGGACATGAAGCATAAGACTGTAATGTTTCCTACTTGGTGAATATAATTTTTGGTGACAGTTTGTGGTTTTCTTCTCATATCTTTGTGTGTTCTTAATATTATCTTGATGCAAGTTGGAAATGTATGAAATGTGTAGTTCCATTTCCTTTAAACTATTGTTTCAATGAACTATTTATTGTTATGCAACCTGGTTTCAACTATTCTTTACAGTAGATAGTTTATTGTATAACAACCTTGTTTGGATAATTTGTGTCAAGGTACATGTTTTAGATCTGGAATATTATTTCAAGTTTGAATTTTTATACAACAAGTAACAATTGCATGCCTTCTTGTATTTCCTTTGTTTTATTCTCACGTCTTTACTTGCTCACCAAATTGCTTGCCATTAGCTAAGGGAAACGCTACAATGACATTGTTGAACAGTCTAACCAAGCCTCCACCCTTGAAAACATATCTATGAGCTAACCAACAAACCTAATTCATTAAAACCAAATCATTCCAAAACTTGAGGTGGCCTAGCTCTTCCCTTTAGCAGTCAGGTGCAAACCTTAGGACCAACATCTTCTGGCGTCGTTGCCGGGGAACATAGTAACAAAGTATCTTTCCCTGGGAGAACGACAACGATCAGATCTAGTTTTTGATGGTGAACAAAATCCAGACACATTCAGAATACAAATCATTAAGATTATGATGGATCTGATGTTCTATTTTCTCATAAATATTTGGTTAACTATGAAGAAAGAAGTGTTTATGGTCAAACACAAGCAACTATCTATGGGAATTTTTAGTAGCCATTTCTTGGACTTGACAAACCAACATATCACAATGATGAAGGTTGTCGAATAGATTATGAGGAAACAATTGTTTCAGAATTGGCTCAAGAGGTATCTTCTACATAATCTATGATTGATTATGGTCGAGATAAGGAATTATTCGTGCATCATCATACTCTTGAAAAGTTTGCTACTTTAGGTTACAGTGAAATAAATGATGAACCTTTGAAGGAAAATGAAGAGACAGTTTTAAATCATTATTTACAAGATGCACAACTTTATGATGCACCTATTTATGATGAGTATTATGACTTTGATAATGATTTACACGAGCAAAAAGTAATATTTTCCTCTTCTGAAAATTCTGATCAACCTGGTTATGACGAAGATATGCTTACTCCACAATATCATTTTTCTTCTCAGCCATTTTTTGTTACAAAGTCTCATACACAAATTATTATTCAAAAGGAACCCGAGCATACCTTTTCCTTTAATGATCCTCGATTGTTTGATGATTATGAGTAAAGTAATGTTGAAGTTCATGAACAAATATTTCTCCTTTCTTCTAGAAATATTGAGCAACAGATTCAAGATTTCTTCAAGCCTGAATATGACATCTTTCAACCAGAAACAAAATAATCCCATCAAGAACAAATCAACCATGAAAGTAAAATTAAAAAATGTATTGCTACTTATCCATCAAGGTATGGTTCTCATGTTTTTGTAGATCCCATAGTAGTCTATATGAAGTCAAATTGTATTAAAGAATTTTCTGTCATTCATTTTCTGAAGGAAGAATTTCAAAACTTTAAGTATGGGCTTCAAGATTGTAAGTCGCTGCTATATTTTTCAGTTTCTACTATCATATTCGTACTTAAATATGGAGGTCAGTTTCAGCTTGTTAATCAGTTCCTTGTATAGCTTCAATGGAAATCTGATTACACATGATTACTTGGTTTTCAATTGAGTAGAGTAGGGGTGTGTTGAATAAACTCGTCATTCGAGCATTTCATTTTTAGTTTGTTTATACACTAAAGCAACAAAAAGACTCCATCACCCAATAGATTTGGCACTATGCAAGAGATGGGTATTTTCAGAATGCAATTTGCTTGCATAGTGGTTTGTTTCATCTTACACTTTTTGGTTTGTATGATGCAAATGTTTTTCATAATAGATTCAGGGTGGAAAAAATAAAGAACTAAGGCACACAATTTGTTGTTCTTATCACCTCACACGAAAGTGTTATCCCCAATTGGAGCCAATGTTAAATCCTAGGTATGAACCTCTTCCTTCTATCCCTCCACCATTCCATCCATCTGTCAACCTATTTTTACTTAGTTTCTCTTCAATGGTGTGATGAGTCATTTTAATTTGTTTTTATCTTCCTATTTGTTTTTCATAATTTTCTTGCTCTTTACAAGGTTAATACATGTTTTGGTTTGAATTGAATAACACACATCACCATGATTTTGTCACTAGTGGGTTGCTAGCAGGTTAACCTAGGCCCTTGATGCAAAAAGACACAGATTGCAAGAATGTGCCTATTCTTGCAAACATCAAAAAACACATTGTTTTGTTGGTTTTAACGTTCATAATTTATTTATTTATTTTTTAAATTTAAATCAAGCTATGTTGGCACATCACATGCATGTGCATGTCCCTGATGACTTGAGTTCATGTGGGTTACCACCAGTTTGACCATCATTGCATAATTCATGCTAAAGTCATGCAGGTTTGTGCCTTCAATTGTTATCATTGTGGTATCGTGGGTAATTATCATTGTAGGTGGTAAAGGAAATCGAATTAACACATACATTCAGCCCAACATTTTCAACAGAAGCAGTTTGAACGCAATGGTTTCTCCCCGAGATTGTTGGAAATTGAACAAAATAGAGCCACAGGGAGTCAAACTGTTCGAAGTCGTTCCAGAAATTAGAGACGTTTTCATCAGGACAAAATAGTTTGATTTTATCTGTGATTTCGAAGGGCACCACACTGGAGTGGCCCTTCTCTTTGCACAAAATTTCGATGTGTTTCATACCCAGCACAGGGACACCATAATTCATATCACATAGCATTTTATTGGGGCAGCCTGTGCTCTCCCAATAAATGGGGAGAGATGGTTCAAAATAGGAAAATTGCCAACAGAGCTCTGCAACAAATTCTTGGTGTCAGAACACCAAAACCCTGTTTAGAGTCAGGGTATTTTGATTATGTGGATTAAAGATGAATGCTAGGGCATCCTCACCACAGTCCAAAGGTATATTACAGGTGAAGGTCGTTTCTGGATTTTGCATTGTTATCACCTACGCTTCCTTATGCACTTAAGTGGTAATAAAGGATTAAACCTCCCTTTTTATTTGCTCAAAAGTTAAACAAAAATGTTTAGAAGGGTCCAGATCCACCCCAAATATGCTCACATAAGTTTATATCACCAGGGTTTTATAAAAATCTTGGTCCTCTTTGCTTTGGATGAAATAGAGATTCTCTGGAAATATTTTTTACCATCTGTAAGGTTTGTATCAAACAACAAGAGGAACAGGTCACCCCACTAGGTCCATTGTCACCTAATCATTCTGAAGATGAGCTTGTGACCACCACCATGCATCAAGATAAAAATCCCAAGACAAAAACAAGGAGGCAAAAGAAAACTAAACAACATAGTCCTGAGATTGTTGATGCATAATTTGTGCCTGTAGAAACCTTAATTAAAGAATCCCCTAAATCCAAACATAGTAGAAAAAGGAAAGGGAACCAGGACCTTTAAATGCTCAGTAAACCTAACAAAAAACCAAGATCACCAATCAATTTAGATTGAATTCCAAGGCAATTTTCAATCCATCCTTAAAATACCAATAACCAATAGTCATTGAGGATGAGGACATCTCTGTATTTTTCAATATGGAGGAGATGGCTATCCACACATTGAAAAATATGGCAGGGGATAAATCAAAGAATAAATACAATAAAGGAGAAA
>ML809186.1:238006-253803 GCA_009831015.1 Picea engelmannii
CAATCCATCCTTAAAATACCAATAACCAATAGTCATTGAGGATGAGGACATCTCTGTATTTTTCAATATGGAGGAGATGGCTATCCACACATTGAAAAATATGGCAGGGGATAAATCAAAGAATAAATACAATAAAGGAGAAAATTCAGGGCTAAAGTATGCAACTGTGAAGAAGAGTACCCTGCAGACTTAGATTTAGAACACAATGTAATGGACCTTGGCCTAGACCCTAAGCAAGACTCTGATGGAATAACCCCATATACAATGCTAGTTCCCGAGAAAGTTTCACATGACATCAAACCAGAGATTAAAGAAAAAATATTGAAGATGCGGGAACCTATGAGGGAGACACATGACAAAAATTCTGAGGTAGCACCAAGATATGAGATGAGGTAAAGAAAAACTAAGTTGTCCATTGACCTCAACAAATCTGCCATAGAGGAAGAACATGGGCTAAAGGATAGAAATAAGGTACCTAGGTCTTGAACAAACCAAAGGTCGAAGCTGACATAGGTATAGATGAAAACCACCAGGTACAAATGTTGAAGCAACAAATTCAGAGTTTACAACAGTAGAAGCAGGATTTGGAAATGCAACATACTAAGCTACAAAAGAAGTACCAGAAGCTACAAAAGAAGCATTAGAAAACATTTTTGTTATTGAAAGAGATAATCTAAGAGGTCTATTTTTGTCAAAGGAGAAAGGATTCATGAATTCTGCTAGTTGATCCACCTGTATTCCAGTTTGGGATCCAGTTGGAGTGTACGTGGGCATCCATGCACAATCACCTGCTAGCTACAACTTTCAAAGGTTTTGGTTATAAAGTTGTTCCACTTCAGTTATCATCATTAGTCATAGTTGCACTTATAAAGTTTTGTTGTTTTAGTTACAGGTACTGCTGCCAAGTGTAATAAATGGTTATTCTCTAAGGTCGAATTGAGGAGAAGTTATGAACTGATACTTCAACCCAAATACACTCAGGTCAAAGAAATGTTTACAATTGTAATTAAGGAGTGGAAGTCAAGTTGGATCTAGTTGTGATGTAAAGTTGAACTTTAGAGTTAGATCCTAGATAGGTGGTTGAACCCTCTTGGGAAAAAGATAAATAAACATGTTTTTGAATGTAAAAGGGTTTAGATTTTGGGAGATCAAGCCTCAAAATTTTGGCTGGACCTGAAGCATAAGACTGTAATGTTTCCTAACTGGTGAATATAAGTTTTGGTGACAGTTTGTATTTTTCTTCTCAAATATTTGTGTGTTCTTAATCTTATCTTGATGCAAGTTGGAAATGTATGCAATGTGTAGTTTCCTTTCCTTTCAACTATTGTTTCAATGAATTGTTTATTGTTATGCAACCTGCTTTCAACAATTGTTTGCAGTAGATAGTTTATTTTATTACAACCTTGTTTGGATAATTTGTGTCAAGATACATGTTTTGGATCTGGAATATTATTTCCATTCTGAATTTTCATACAACAAGTAAAAATTGGATGCTTGTTTGTATTTCCTTTGTTTTATTCTCATGTCTTTACCTGTTCACCAAATTGCATGCCATTAACTAAGGGAAACCCTGCAATGACATTGTTGAACAATCTAACCAGGCCTCCACCCTTGAAAACCTATCTATCAGCTGACCAACAAACCTAATTCATTAAAAACAAATCATTCCAAAACTTGAGGTGGCCTAGCTCTGCCCTTTAGTAGTCATGTGAAAACCTTAGGACCAACATCTTCTAGCATCGTTGTCGGGGAACAAAGTAACGCAATATATTTCCCTAGGAGAACGACAACGATCAAATCTAGTTTTTTAAGGTGAACAAAATCCAGAAACATTCAGACTACAAATCATTCACTTGGTGACTCCATGGTTAAAGAATCCAGTTGCAACTCCACAGTTTCAAGAAGTCATATTTTCAGATGGAAGCCATCTTGGATTAGAGGTTTTCTCATCTTAATTTATCTATTGTTCCTGGTTTTCCAAATGTTCTTCCTACTATAAATGAGTGGGGTGATTACTTGCCCAGATTTAGAGAAGATAAAGATAATAACCATGCAGATCATTTGCTTGAATTCCATGAAGTCATGCATTAGTTGGGTATACATCATGAGGATGTATTAATGAAAATGTTCATGTAGTCACTAGAGGGAGAAGCACATGAATGGTTCAGATCCTTATCGCCTTCTAGTATATCTTCTTTAAAAGATTTTCATGCTTCCTTTCATAATCATTGCAAGAAATATTTTTCAGTTGACCTGCTTTTTGAACATTGTTGTGAAGAATTTGGATCTTATATTCAACAGTCAATTATTAGTTCTTCTAGTAGTGAAAATGAAAGGGATATTTCCATTGAGGAAGTGGAGGAAGATTCAGTTATATATGAGTCTTCTTCTAATTCTTTTTTCCAGAAAGATGATGTTGGGTATTACATTAACGATGAAATTAATGATAACAAGACTTTGGATACATTTTCCGTCATTTCATATGTCTCAATTAGTTGTTTTTAGGATGGATCTGATGTTCTATGTTCTCATAAATATTTGGTTAACTATGAAGAAAGAAGTGTTGATGGTCAAACATAAGCTGCTCTTTCTAGGAAATTTCAGTAGCCATTTATTAGACTTGGAAAACCAACATATCACAATGATGAAGGTTGTCAAATAGATTATGAGGAAACAATTGTTTCAGAATTGACTCAAGAGGTATCTTCTACAAAATCTATGATTGATTATGGTCGAGATAAGGAATTATGCGTGCATCATCATACTCTTGAAAATTTTTCTACTTTAGTTTACAATGAAATAAATGTTGAACCTTTGAAGGGAAATGAAGAGACTATTTTAAATCATTATTTACAAGATGCACAACTTTTTGATGCACCTATTTATGATGAGTATTATTAATTTGATAATGATTTACACGATCAACAAGTAGTATTTTCCTCTTTTGAAAATTCCGATCAACCTAGTTATGAAGAAGATATGCTTACTTCGCAAGATCATTTTTCTTCTCAACCATTTTATGTTACAAATTCTCATACATAAATTATTATTCAAAGGGAACTTGAGCGTGCCTTTTCCTTTAATGATCCTCCATTGTTTGATGATTATGAGGAAAGTAATGTTGAAGGTCATGAACAAATATTTCTCCTTTCTTCTGGAAATATTGAGCAACATATTCAAGATTTCTTCAAGTTTGAATATGACATCTTTCATCGAAAAACAGAAGAATCCTAGCAAGAACAAATGAGCCACGTAATTCAAATTAAAGAATGTATTTCTACTTATCCATCAAGGTACGGTTCTCTTGTTTTTGTAGATCCTGTAGCAGTATATATGAAGTCAAATTGGATTAAATAATTTTCTGTCATTCATTTTGTGAAGGAAGAATTTCAAATCTTTAAGTATGGCCTTCAAGATTGTAAGTTGTTGCTATATTTGTCAACTTCTAATATCATATTCATACTTCAAGATGGAGTTCAGTTTCAACTTGTTAATCAGTTCCTCATATGGCTTCATTGGAAATCTGATTACACATGATTACTTGGTTTTCAGTTGAGTAGAGTAGGGGTGTGTTGAATAAGCTCGTCATTTGATAATTTCATTTTCAATTTGTTTATACACTAGAGCAACAACAAGACTCCATCACCTAATGGATTTGTCACTATGTAAGAGATGGGGATTTTCAGATTGCATTTTGGAGTTTTCTTGCAGAGTGGTTTGTTTCATCTTTCAGTTTTTGGTTTGTATGATGCATACGTTTTTCAGAATAGATTCAGGGTGGAAGAAATAAAGAACTAAGGTACACAATCTGTTGTTCTTAGCACCCCACGTGGAAGTGCTCTCCCTAGTTGGAGCCGAAGTTAAATCCTAGGCCTGCGCCTCTTCCTTCTATCCCTCCACCATCCCATCCATCTGTCAACCTATATTTACTTAGTTTCTCTTTAGTGGTGTGATGAGTCATTTTAATTTGTTTTTATCTTCCTATTTGTTTTTCATCATTTTCTTGATATTTACAAGGTTAACAAATGTTTTGGTTTGAATTAAATAACGCACATCACCATTATTTTGTTACTAGTGGGTTGCTAGCAGGTTAACCTAGGCCTTTGGTGCAAAAATACACAAATTTCAAGAATGTGCCTATTCTTGCAAACAACATAAAACACGTTGTTTTGTTGGTTTTAATGTTCTTTTTTTTTTTTTTAAATCAAGTTGTGTTGGCGGCTCGCATGTGTGAATCACTCGATTTCACGCAGGTTACCACCAGTTTAACCATCATTGCAGAATTCGTGCTAAATTCATGCAGGTTTGGCCCTTCAATTGTTATCATCGTGGGTAATTATCACTGCAGTTGGTAAATGCAATCAAATTAACACATACATTCGGCCCAACATTTTCAGCAGAAGCAGTTTGAATGAAATGGTTTCTCCCTAGTACTATTGGAAATTGAACAAAACAGAGCCACAAGGGCTCGAACTGTTCGAAGTCATTCCAGAAATTAGAGACGATTTTCACCAGGGAAGAATAGTTTGATTTCATCTAAGATTTTGAAGGGAACCACACTGGAGTGGCCCTTCTCTTTGCACAAAATTTCGATGGGTTTCAGACCCAGCTCAAGGACACCATAATTCATATCATAGATCATTTTATTGGGGTGGCATGTGCTCTCCCGGTCAGTGGGGAGAGATGGTTCAAAAAGGGCAAATTTCCAACAGAGCTCTGCAACAAATTCTTGGTTTCAAAACACCAAAACCATGATTGGAGTCAAGGTATTTTGATTATGTGGATTAAAGATGAATGACGAGGAATCCTCACTGCAGTCCAAAGGTATATTACAGGTGAAGGTTGTTTCTCGATTGTGCATTGTTATCACCTCTGTTTACTTATGCACTGAAGTGGTGATAAAGAATTAAACCTCCCTTTTTATTTTCTCAAAATTTTAACGAAAATGTCTAGAAGGGTCCAGAGCCACACTGAATCTACTCACAACATTTTATATCACCATGGTTTTATAAAAATCTTGGTCCTTTTTGCTTTGGATGAAATATAGATGCCTTGGAATATTTTTTACCATCTGTAAGGTTTGTATCAGACAACAAGAAGAACATGTCACCCCACCAGGTCCATTGTCACCTAAACATTATGAATATGAGCTTGTTACCACCACCATGCAACAAGATAAAAATCCTAAGACAAAAACAAGGAGGCAAAAGAAAAATAAACAACACAGTCCAAAGATTGTTGCTACAGACTTTGTGCCAACTAGAGTAGAAAAAGGAAAGGGAACCAAGACCTTGAAATGCCTAGTAAACCTAACAAAAAAACTAGGATCACCAATCAATTGACATTTAATTCCAAGGAAATTTTTAATCCATCCTTAAAATAACAACAACCCATAGTCATTAAGGATGAGGACACTGAAGATGACATCTTTGGATTTGCCAATACGGAGGAGAGGGATATCCACACATTGAAAAAGATGACATGGGATAAAGAAAAGCATAAATACAGTAAAGGGGAAACTTCAGGGGTAAAGTATGCAACTGTGAAGACATAGTACCCTACAACCTTGGATTTAAAACTAAATGTAGTGGACCTTGGCCCAAAACCTGAGCAGGACTCTAATGGAATAACCCCAAATACAGAGCTAGTTCCTGATCAAGTTTCACATGACACAAAACCAGAGATTAAAGCAAAAATATTGAAGATGCAGGAACTTGTCAGGGAGACACATGACAAATTTTTTGAGGTAGCACCCAAATATGAGATGAGGTCAAGAAAAACTAAGTTTTCCATTGACCTCAACAAATCCTCCATAGAAGAAAAGCATGGGCTAAATGATAGAAATAAGGTACAGGTCTTGACCAAACCAAAGTTCGAAGCCAAAATAGGTATAAATGACAACCACCAGGTACAAATGATGAAGTAACAATTTAGAGTTTATAGCAGCAGAAGAAGGATCTGGAAATGCAATGTACTAAGCTACAAAAGAAGCATCGGAAAACATGCTTGTTCTTGAAAGAGATAATCTAAGAGGTGTATTCTTTTCAAAGGATAAATGATTCTTGACTTATGCTACTTGAGCCACTTGTATTCTAGTTTTCTCTCCAGTTGGAGTGTACGTGGGAATCCATGCACAGTCACCTGCCTTCTACAACTTTCAAAGGTTTTTATTATGGAGTTGTTCCACTTCAGTTATTAGCATTAGTCATAGTTTCACTTATAAAGTTTTTTGTTTTAGTTAGAGATACCACTTCCGAGTGTAATAAATGGTTATTTTATTTATGATATGAACTAATACTTGAACCCAAATACACTCAGGTCAAAGAAATGTTTACAATTGTAATTAAGGAGTAGAAGTCAAGTTGGATCTAGTGGATATAGTTGTGATGTAAAGTTGAACTTTAGAGTTATATCCTAGATAGGTGGTTGAACCCTCCTGGGAAACAAATAAATAGACAGGTTTTTGAATGTAAAAGGGTTAAGCTTTTGGTAGATCAAGCCTCAAAATTTTGGCTAGACCTAAAGCATAAGACTGTAATGTTTCCTACCCGGTGCATAAAATTTTTGTTGACAGTTTGTGTTTTTCTTCTCAAATATTTGTGTGTTCTTAATCTTATCTTGATGCAAGTTGGAAATGTATGCAATGTGTAGTTTCCTTTCCTTTCAGCTACCATTTCAATGAACTGTTTATTGTTATGCAACCTGGTTTCAACTATTGTTTACAGTAGATAGTTTATTGTATTACAACCTTGTTTGGATAATTTGTGTCAAGATACATGTTTTAGATTTGGAATATTATTTAAAGTCTGAATTTTAATACATCAAGTAATAATTGGATGCTTGCTTGTATTTCCTTTATTTTATTCTCATGTCTTTACATGATCAAGTAATTGCATGCCATTAGCTAAGGGAAACCCTACAATGACATTTTTGAACAGTCTAACCAAGCCTCCACCCTTGAAAAACTATCTATAAACTGGCCAAAAAACCTAATTCATTAAAATCAAATCATTCCAAAACTTGAGGTGGCCTAGCTCTTCCCTTTAGCAGTTAGGTGCAAACCTTAGGACCAACACCTTTTGGCATTGTTTCCGGGGAACAGAGTAACAAAGTATCTTTCCCTAGGAGAGCGACAATGATGCGATCTAGTTTTTGATGGTGAAAAAAACCCAGACACATTTAGACTGCATATCATTCACTCGACGACTCTATGGTTAAAGAATCCAGTGGTTACTCCACAGTTTCAAGAAGTCATATTTTCAAATGGAAGCCATCTTGGCTCAGATATTTTCTCCTCTTAATTTCTCTACTATTCCTAGTTTTCCAAATTTTGTTCCTACTATATATAAGTGGGATGATTACTTGCCTAGATTTAGAGAAGATAGAGATGATAAACCATGCAGATCATTTGCTTCAATTCCATGAAGTCATGCATTAGTTGGGTATACATCATGAGGATGTATTAATGAAAATTTTTATGTACTCATTAGAGGGAGAGGCATGCGAATGGTTCAGATCCTTATCACCTTCTAGTATATCTTCTTTAAAATATTTTCATGCTGCCTCTCATAATCATTGCAAGAAATATTTTTCAGCTGACCTTCTTTTTGAACACTGTTGTGAAGAATTTGGATCTTATATTCAACAGTCAATTATTAGTTCTTCTAGTAGTGAAAATGAAAGGGATATTTTCGTTGAGGAAGTGGAGGAAGATTCAGTTACATATGAGTCTTCTTCTGATTCTTTTATCCAGAAAGATGATGTTGGGCATTACATTAACAATGAAATTAATGATAACAAGGCTTTTGATACATTTTATGTTATTTCAGATGTCTCAATTAGCTATTGTTATGATGGATCTATTGTTCTGTGTTCTCATAAAGATTTGGTTAACTATGAAGAAAACAATGTTGATGGTCAAACACAAGCAACTCTTTCTGGGAATTTTCAGCAACCATTTCTTGGACTTGGAAAAACAACATATCACAATGATGAAGGTTGTCGAATAGATTATGAGGAAAAAAATGTTTCATAATTGGCTCAAGAGGTATCTTCTACAGAATCTATGATTGATTATGGTTGAGATAAGGAATTATTCGTGCATCATCATACTCTTGAAAATTTTGCTACTTTAGGTTACAGTGAAATAAATGATGAACCTTTGAAAGAAAATGAAGATACTGTTTTAAATCATTATTTACAAGATGCACAACTTTCTGATGCACCTATTTATGATGAGTATTAGGAATTTGATAATGATTTACACGAGCAACAAGTAGTATTTTCCTCTTCTAAAAATTCTAATAAGCATGGTTATGATGAAGATATGCTTACTCCGCAAGATCATTTTTCTTCTCATCCATTTTCTTTTACAAAGTCTCATACATAAATTATTATGCGAAAGAAACTTGTGCAGGCCTTTGCCTTTAATGATCCTCCGATGATTGATGATTATGAGTAAAGTAATGTTGAAGGTCATGAACAAATATTTCTTTTCTTTTGGAAATATTGAGTAGCAGATTCAAGATTTCTTCAAGCCTGGATATGACATCTTTCAACCAGAAACAAAAGAATACCACCAAGAACAAATCAGCCATAGAAGTCAAATTAAATAATTTATTGCTACTTATCCATCAAGGTATGGTTCTCATGTTTTTGTAGATCCTGTATTTGTCTATATGAAGTCAAATTGGATTAAATAATTTTATGTCATTCATTTTGTGAAGGAAGAATTTCAAAACTTTAAGTATGGGCTTCAAGATTGTAAGTTGCTACTATATTTTTCAGTTTCTACTATAATATTTGTACTTAAAGATGGAGGTTAGTTTCATCTTGTTAATCAGTTCGTCGTATGGCTTCACTAGAAATATGATTACACATGATTACTTGGTTTTCAACTAAGTAGAGTAGGGGTGTGTTGAATAAGCTCGTCATTCAAACATTTCATTTTTAGTTTTTTTATATACTAGAGGAGCAATAGGACTCCATCACCCAATGGTTTGGCACTGTGCAAGAGATGGGGATTTTCAGATTGCAGTTTGCTTGCAAAGTGGTTTATTTCATCTTGCAGTTTTTGGTTTGCATGATGCAGATGTTTTTCAGAATAGATTCAGGGTGGCATAAATAAAGAACTAAGGCACACAATATTTTGTTCTTAGCACCTCACAGGGAAGAGATATCCCCAGTTGGAGCCGATGTTAAATCCTAGGTCTACACCTCTTCCTTATATCCCTCGACCAACCCATCCATCTATGAACCTATTTTTACTTAGTTTCTCTTCAATGGTGTGATGAGTGATTTTTTATTTTTTATTTATTTTTTATTTTATCTTCCTATTTGTTTTTCATCATTTTCTTGCTCTTTACAAGGTTAATACATGTTTTGGTTTGAATTGAATAACACACATCACCATGATTTTGTCACTAGTGGGTGCAGGTTAACCTAGGCCTTTGATGAAAAAAGACATAGATTGCCAGACTGTGCCTATTCTTGCAAACAATAGAAAATGCGTTGTTTTGTTGGTTTTAACATTCATAAACATTTTAATTTTTTTAAATCAAGCTATGTTGGCACCTCACATGCGTGTGCATGTCCCTGAGCACTCGAGTTCATGTGGGTTACCACCAGTTTGACCATCCTTTCATAAATTGTGCTAAAGTCATGTAGGTCAGTGCCTTCAATTGTTATCATCGTGGGATCATGGGTATTTATCACTGTAGGTGGTAAAGGAAATCAAATTAATACATACATTCGGCCCAACATTTTCAGCAGAAGCAGTTTGAACGCGATGGTTTCTCCCCGAGACCATCGGTAATTGAATAGAACAAAGCCATAGGCGTTCGAACTAATCGAAGCTGCTCCATAAATTAGAGACATTTTCATCAGGGCATAATGGTTTGATTCCATCTGTGATTTTTAAGGGAACCACACTAGAGTGGACTCGCTCTTTGCAAAAAAATTCGATGGATTTTAGACCCATCTCAGGGACACCATAATTCATATCACAAAGCATTTTATTGGGGCAGCCTGCGCTCTCTTGGTCAATAGGGTGAGATGGTTCAAAAATGGCAAATTGCCAACAGAGCTTTGCAACAAATTCCTAGTGTCAGAACACCAAAAACCTGATTGGAATCAAGGTATTTCTATTATGTGGATTAAAGATGAATGGCGGAGCATACCCACCATAGTCTAAAGGTATATTACAGATGAAGGTCGTTTCTCGATTTTGCACTGTTATCACCTCTGTTTCCTTATGCACTTAAGTGGTGATAAATAATTAAACCTCCCTTTTTATTTTCTCAGACCTTTAACGAAAAATGTCTAGAATGGTCTAGAGCCACCCCGAATCTACTCACAAAAGTTTATATCACTAGGGTTTTATAAAAATCTTGGTCCTCTTTTCTTTGGATGAAATAAAGATGCCATGGGAACATTTTTTATTGTCTGTAAGGTTTGTATCAGACAACAAGAGGAAGATGTCACCCCACCAGGTCCATTGTAACCTAAGAATTTTGAAGATGTGATTGTGACCACCACCATGCAGTAAGATAAAACCCCGAGGAAAAAAATAAGGAGGCAAAAGAAAACTAAACAACATAATCTCAAGATTGTTGTTGTAGAATTTGTGCATGTAGAAACCTTAATTAAGGAATCCCCTAAAGCCAAATGGAGTAGAAAAAGGAAAGGGAACCATGAACCTGAAATGCCCAGTAAACCTAACAGAAAAACCAGGATCACCAATTAATTAAGATTCAATTCCAAGGCAATTTTTAATCCATCCTTAAAAGACCAACAACCCATAGTCATTGAGGATTGAGGACACTGAAGAGGATATCTCTGGATTTTCCAATATGGAGGAGATGGCTATCCACACATTGAAAAAGATGACAGGGGATAAAGCAAAGCATAAATATAATAAAGGGGAAACTTTAGGGGTAAAGTATACAATTGTGAAGACAGAGTAACCCGCAGACTTGGATTTAGAACAAAATGTAATGGACATTGCCCCATACCCTAAGAAGGACTCTAATGGAATAACCCTAGATATAGAGCTAGTTCCTGAGCAAGTTTCACATGAAATCAAACCAGATATTAAAGCAAAAATATTGAAGATGCAGGAACGTGTGAGGGAGACACATGACAAAAATTCTGAGGTAGCACCCATATATGAGATGAGGTCAAGAAAAACTAATTTGTCCATTGACCTCAACAAATTTTCCATAAAGGAGTAACATGGGCTAAATGATAGAAATAAGGTACATGTATTGACAAAACCAAAGGTCGAAGCTGAAAAATGTATAGATGAAGACCACCAGGTACAAATGTTGAAGCAAAAAATTCAAAGTTTACAGTACCAAAAGTAGGATCTGGAAATGCAACATACTAAGATATAAAAGAAGTACCAGAATCTGCAAAAGAAGCATAATAAAACATGTTTTTTCTTGAAAGAGATAATGTAAGAGGTGTATTGCTATCAAAGGAGAAGGGATTAAGGAATAATGCTAGCTGAGCCACCTGTATTCTAGTTTGGTCTCCAGTTGGACTGTACGTGGGAATCTATGCACAATCACTTGCCAACTACAACTTTCGAAGGTTTTTGTTATGGAGTTGTTCCACTTCAGTTATCAACATTAGACATAGTTGTACTTGTAAATTTTTGTTGTTTTATTTAAATATATTGTTGTCAAGTGTAATAATGGTTATTTTTTTTTTGATATGAACCATATTTTTACTAAGGTCGAATTTAGAAGAAATTCTGAACCGATACTTCAACCCAAATACACTCAGGTCAAAGAAATGTTTACAATTGTAATTAAGGAGTGGAAGTCAAGTTGGATCTAGTGGATCTAGTTGTGATGTAAAGTTGAACTTTAGAGTTAGATCCTAGATAGGTGGTTGAACTTGTGATGTAAATGGTTCAAATTTTGGGAGATCAAGCCTCTTAATTTTTGCTGGACCTGAAGCATAAGACTGTAATGTTTCCTACCTGGTGAATATAAGTTTTGGTGACAGTTTGTGTTTTTCTTTTCAAATATTTGTGTGTTCTTAATCGTATCTTGATGGAAGTTGGAAATGTATGCAATGTCTAGTTTCCTTTCCTTTCAGCTACTATTTCAATGAATTGTTTATTGGTATGCAACAACTATTGTTTACAATAGATAGTTTATTGTATTACAACCTTGTTTGGATAATTTGTGTCAAGATACATGTTTTAGATATGGAATATTATTTCAAGTTTGAATTTTCATACAATGATTAACAATTGGATGCTTTCTTGTATTTCCTTTGTTTTATTCTCATGTCTTTACCTGCTCACCAAATTGCATGACATTAGCTAAGGGAAACCCTACAATGACATTGTTGAACAATCTAACCAGACCTCCACCCTTGAAAACCTATCTATCAGCTGACCAACAAACCTAATTCATTAAAACCAAATCATTCCAAAACTTGAGGTGACCTAGCTCTTCCCTTTAGCTGTCAAGTGTAGACCTTAGGACCAACAAGAGTTGTAAAAATTCGTGTGCAATGTCTTCATGTTGTCTTCCTTTGTTTTGTTGGTCTTGATTAGAATTTTTGAAGAATTTAAGCGCTTCCCTCATAACCCGTTCTTCTTTGTCTGGATTTGGAAACTGACTAGACTTCCTTGAATGTCGATCTTGTTAGGGGATATTATCTTGTCCTGCGCCCGATATAGTAATGATGTGTAAGTTATTTGAATTTAACACTTTTTCTTTGGAGATTGTGTGTAGGAGGTTTACGTCCTTTTTGGTCATGATCTTATCAAGTACTATTGGACATTCTTCGAGTGAATGATCGCCAACGCCAAAAATGTTACCAAATTTTGAGTAGACCCGATACTTTATTGGCTAGTCGGGTCTAATGTGGTCGTCTTTCTAGCAATTGTAATAGTAAGGTCGACCTCGACCTCGACCTTGGAATCCGACTCGACTGCTGACACCTCGACCATAGTAATTAGTTCTTCTCCCGTAGTCGTTATGTTGGTCATTTGCTTCAGTGCAATATACTGTATTTACATTTACATTTCATGCATTTAGTTAGCACTCAGATGTTCTGTGGATGTGCATTTCACAAATAAGGCACAACTTGGTATTTTTCAAGTTGTGTGGAGAATCTTGTACAATATGGTCGGTCAAAGTTTTGCATATGTTACAATATGTTTCCTCTTGCATTCGATGTGCATCTGTTGCTCCTGGTACTTGATTGTTGAGGCTACAAGTATCTTTGGTGTGGCCATCTTCACAAAATGTGGTACACCACGCCTCATTTCTTCTTAAGGCTATATTTTTTATGGTCTATTGGAGATGTTCTATTTTTTCTTGTAGCCTTTCTGTCGACAAGGAAGTCGATGGCCCGTCATCGTCTGACTCAACACGTTGTGATTTCTGTAATGCATATTCACATGAGGTTATATCGTAGAGTCGTAATGGAGTTCTGATTCGTTGTAGCAATATGGCTACGTACCATTGTAATAACATACTTTGATCGATTGTTGACGGGATTTAGCTAAGTAGATATTTGAATCTTTTGTCGTATTCATGGAACGACTCTCTTGGTCGTTGCTTTATTTATTTCAGTTGTTGTGCGACCAAGTGTGTAACATCTTGGACCTTGAAAAATGATAAAAATTTGCTCTTTATTTATGATTTTGATCGGTTCTTATTTTTTGTGAAATTCATGAACCATGTTAGAGCACGGTGTTGAAGAGAGGCACTGAATTGTGCCATCTTCTTATCTTCATCTGGGATGCAACAACTTCATCTGTGATGTTTGCTGCATCCCATAATTTTTCGCATATAAACCAATGTCTTCTTGGATCCTCGTCTCTTTCATAGAGGGGAATTTTTTTGAGTCTCGTGGCTGTTTTTTTAAGAACACTAGATTTTTGTGATCCTCCACTTATCACACTTTTCGAATGGGATGTCGGATTCTTGGTTGGTTGTTGTTCTTTCAACTTATCTTTCATTCGGTCTTCTGATGGATGGTATGTTAAAAGTAATTTTTGCTTGTTTGCGCTATGAGTTACTTCTTCAGTCTGAAAAATTTGGTCTTTATATTCAATGATACGTCGTTCTTTCAGACGTGTTGGTTCACAACTATAATCTATTAGATTTTTTTCTCTTGATATGAGATTTGGCATGGGGGCCAGGTTCGTGAGATCCTTGATGTGAATGATCATTTTATCGACTTCATTTCTTTCTAGCTCGACAATGAGTGTGTCACGTAAATTGCCATGTTCATCAGTTCTATACCAAAATCTTTCAGATTGTTCGTCGATCTGAAGTCTTTGTTGAAGGAATTCTCTAATTTGAGGGTTGGTTTCTTGAACAGGAGGAGTGCATATCACTAGTCCCGACTCTTTGTAATCCATTCTTTCAACTTGATCTTTTGATTGATGGGCTCCCATGCTAGCCTCTATCAACTATGACTTGTTACTTTTGTCAGGGATCATTGCGACTGTTGTTATTGCTAGATATGGTCAATTTCTTTCAGACTCAGACTGCTCATGTGCTCTCTCAGGTTGATCTTATTTGACTATTTTTCTATTCAAATTTCGACTGGTCCACAGGTTACGAATATCATCTCTTTTCTTTTGTTTCTTGTCTAGCTCCAAGTTTTGGATGTCAGACGTTTGCTTATAAATTTGCTTTCCTCTTGAAGAAATTTATGCTTCAGTCGAACAAACATTGGTATTCTCTTTTCTTATGGCATATCATGGATCAACTGACCCCAAAATGTCGCCCCGACTTACTCAAAGTCGGTGAACATGGCCATGTTTATTTTCTCAAAAAGTAGTCCCATGATTGTTTTGTATCTTTGCACCTTGCTTCTAGGAATTTGGCCCACTTGTTGTCTCTCTCTTCCCAGTGAATATTTTGTGGTGGTGTACCAAGTCGAGGTCAAAATTCAACAATGTCTCCTATGCCTTTGTCGAGCAAATATTCATGAAGCAGTTTAGGGATTGTACACAAACTCCGTCGTGTATCTCCATGTAGAATTTGTCTTTTATTGTATTGAGGGATGTTCGATCCTCAATATATTGTTCTATTATGTAATCTTCGATGATTCTTTCGACCCACTTGTGCAGATTCGTTCCACCCTCGTTTTTAAGCTTGAGGGTTGATTTTTCGTCGGGCATCAATTTACGCATTACCAGATTTGTTGATGTAACCAAACAAGGATTCTGGGATAGCTTCTATAAATATTTTGTGGGTCTTCGAGAAAAATCATGATCGTGCTTCTGCTAGCGTTAGGTTGTTTCTTCTTGCGTAATTCTTAATGTAAATTTCGATTTTACGGTCCCACCATTTGCATATGTATTATGAAGTTATCATCTATGTGATCATCTGCATGCCCAGGTTCAAAACTACCAGCAACATAACCAATGTTGTAATATTCTAGATTACACACATTCAAGGAAGAGACTACATTGCAACAAACACATTAATCACACACATGAGACTCAAGAATTATACGTGGGAAGGTTAACCAACCAAATGTCTATTCCATATTCATGAGTATTTGTACAATATGGAGGTGGTTGGAGTGGTTATACCCACTCCAACTAATCCATTTGTTAAGTATAGTTACCCTCTATTACATACATTTACTTGGTTTATCTCCTTTATTGCCTATATTTATATATTACTTCTAATGTATGATGACAAGGGCCTAAGAAGCCCCTACAACACCACCTGATTTTCATGCTAATTTTTCTTTATCTATTACTGATGATGATCACAAAAATGTCAAGTAAGCAATGAATTCATAGGATA
>ML809187.1:0-12194 GCA_009831015.1 Picea engelmannii
GAGAGGGGAGGAGAGAGGGGAGTAGAGAGAGAGTGTGGAGGGAGAGATAGATGGGGAGGGATATAAATACTGGGTGAGGGAGAAAGGGGTGAGAGAGGAGGGGAGAGGGGGAGAGACAGAGAAAGTCAAGGGAGAAATAATGGGGGAGGGAGAGAGATAGAAGGTGGGGGAGAGAGGGGTGTAATACCCATAGGTCGAACCCCATTTATAAATCTAAATAAAATTGTACTTAAGCTGGTGAGTTATTTGATATCATGTTGCGTGCACCTTATCTGGTATAGTGGACACATATAATGTGCACTAAAACGATGAGGTGTGCACATTCTAGGATACTAGACAGAACAAAATTAACTGCATGTGATTTTGAGGCTAGAAAGTCTTTTTGTATATATTGTGTTTTGAGGCTTGTGAGCGAAGATGCAGAAAGGACAATATATATCTAATGTAAATGTAAATGTAATCACACACAAATATTAATGAAAAACATATCACTGCGGAAGACCAACCGTGTAAAAGAGTATGGGGGACTAAACTCCACTAGTTAGGGAAATGAGGATAAAAGTTAAGGATAAGGGGATAAGCTAGGGATCTTAAGCCAAAAAGGAATATTATATTAATATTCCTTAAAGTATAAAGTATGGATAATTATTTTATCCTAATTTCTAAGGATGGGGACAAGTGGGATAAGGTAGTTCTCAACATGACAAGCGTCAAGTTGGGAACATGCGTACATATAGTTTAGACTTAGTTCATTTTCCATTCATTCCATCATCATGCACTCACTCATTTAGTTGTCCTATGTAGATTCATGTGATTGTACATGTACCTTTACGTGTACACATACCTGTACTTGTACCTGTACCTGGTTAGCTTGGGATTTGGACTGAAAAGGCTGGTTGTCAGGCCTATGAGATATTGAAGAGGTGGTTTTTCAAGCACATGAGAAATTCTCTCTTTGTGATAGAATTGTCGGGAATTGATTTCTTGAAGGTGACAAAATTCTCTGAGACTTCCAGTCCAACCTATTACTGAAGCCCAGGAAAGGAAGTGGGGTAGCCAGGGGACTGTTGAGTAGATAAGAGTCACACTTCTTGGGGTGGGACACAAATGCGGGGAATGAGGGATGGTAGGATGTTAGTTCGCCTAGGCACTTGCTACTAAGTTTTTCCTGTTGTCTGAGATACATCAACCTAGTTAGGAATTACTTTACTCGGGTGGATTTTAGTCCCAGCATAGGGGTGACCCACTAGTGAGAGTTTTGAGCAGTGTGCTCTAAGGATGGAAGGAACGTGGAATATGTGCATGCAGTTGGTGATATTTTTACCAAGATAAGTGTAAACTGTGTGTTAAATTACATGTTGCATTATTATGTATGTGTTTATTTTTTAATGGGATTTTTCTTTTCCGTGGTTTATGTGTATTTTTATTATTATTCTGTATGAATCTTTGCATTTGCAGAGTTTCTATATGCTTTAATTTTTTATACAATTCGAAAATTGTATGTGGCATAGCCCAATTGGATTATGGGCATGCTACAATATGTTATGAGAGCTCTAGTTTTCAACAGTGAGCCTAGATGGGCCGAGCAAGTTCAATTGAAGAGAAATTTCACAGAGAATTTATTTTGAGGTGGCCAAATTTCAAGTTATAGTGCATCCATGGTAAAATTGAGAAGCAATTGCATGGAATTGGGAAAAATCCCCAATTTCTGTTGTTAAATTCATGGGAAAATTGAGAAAATTGGCCAAGTGGTGAGATATTCTTAATTTAATATCTTTTATAGCAAATTCATACCTTTAATTGGTTGAATTTGAAGTTATAGGGAAGCCATGAAATATGGAGTGAGATTAGTTAATTGACATTCTCAATTCGTGAATTATGTTTAAAAAAAAAGCATTCCAGGAATGTCAAGAAACAATGATTTGTTGTTGCAAAGGTTGAATTGGCGTTATCGGAATGAAATTGAACAATTTTCATAGTTGTAAAATTTCCATGGTAAAAATTGAGAAACGTTTGGCAAAAGCCCCAATTTCTGCAATGAAATTCAAGAGGAATTAATCCACAAAAAGGCAATGTGTGCAGGTGTCCACACTAAAATGCGTAATGTGCAGTGAAAAGCTTGTGATGTCAGGAATATAAGAGAGTGTGGTTGCACGTGCTAAAATTTGGTGCTTCAGAGTAAAACTTGGGATGTGTGAAACATATGGGTCTGCACACTTAAATTTGGAGCTATGGAATTGGGAAAAATCCCCAATTTCTATTGTTAAATTCATGGGAATATTGAGAAAATTGCTCAAGTGGTGAGATATTCTTAATTTAATATCTTTTATAGAAAATTTATACCTTTAATTGGTCGAATTTGAAGTTATAGTGAAGCCATGAAAGATGGAGTGAGATTAGTTAATTGACATTCTCAATTCGTGAATTATGTTTAAAAAAAAAAACATTCGAGGAATGTCAAGAAAAAATGATTTGTTGTTGCAAAGGTTCAATTGGCGTTATTGGAATGAAATTGAACAATTTTCATAGTTGCAAAATGTCCATGGTAAAAATTGAGAAAAGTTTGGCAAAAGCCCCAATTTCTATAGTGAAATTCAAGAGGAATTAATCCACAAAAAAGCAATGTGTGCAGGTGTGAACACTAAAATGTGTAATGCGCATTGAAAAGCTTGTGATGCCAGGAATATAAGAGAGTGTGGTTGCACGTGCTAAAATTTGGTGCTTCAGAGTAAAACTTCGGATGTGTGAAACATATGGGTCTACACACTTAAATTTGGAGCTGTGTGGTTTAGAGTTGGTAATACACAGAAAATAATGGTGTGCAGGTGTACACACTTAAAATTTGGCATTGTGCGGTGCATAGTGGTAATGCGGAAAAAATAATGGTGCGCGGGTGTGTGCACTTAAATTTGACATTGTGCGGTGTAGAATTGGTAATGCACAAAATATAACGATGTTCCAGTGTGCGCACTTAAATTTGGCATTGTTCGATGTAGAACTGGTAATGCGAGAAAAATAACAGCGTGCAGGTGTGTGCACTTAAATTTTTTGTTGCACCGTGCAGAATTGGTAATGCGTGAAAAATAATGGTGCACAGATGTGCGCACTATAATTTCTCCCTGTGTGGTGTAGGATTGGTAATGCATGAAAAATAATTGTGCACTAGTGTTCGCACTTAAATTTGGCAATGGGCGATGTAGAATTGGTAATGCGTGAAAAATAACAGTATTCAGGTGTTCGAACATAAATCTGGTAGTGTTCGGAGGAGCACTAGTTAAGCACGGAAAAATAATAGTGTGTAGATGTGCACCCTAAATTTATAACTGTGTGGTGCAAATAGGGTGATGGATGTGTAATATTGGTGCACGCAGTGTGTGCATGCATAATATTGGCACACGTGGTGTGCGTAGTATTGGTAGAGCACAGAGGAATTTTGTTGGTGTGCATGCAATGTTGATATGCAATGAATGGAAGATGAATATTCATGTCACGTGATGGTTTAATTAATGGTGTGAGTGGATTAATGCTGCACAGTGGGAGTGTACTAAATGTTGGCATCGTGCAGTGTATAGAGTCCAATGCGCATGGAATATTAGCATGTGACACACAAATTGTGGGCAATAGCCATTACTACATGAACCAAAATTTGAATTTATTAAAAACGAAATAATTTCCCATAAATTTAAATTTCACAAATATTTTATTTTGGGGGATGTCACATCCTTCCCCCCTTCAAAAAAACAATTTCCTCAATGTTCGTTCCTTTCTTGGAACAAGATTGGATGACATTTCCACAAATCTCCCTCCAATTCCCAAGTGGCCTCCTCAGGACTAAAGTGCTTCCATTGCACCTTTGCCTGAGCGATGGCTCTGTTCTGAAGCACTATTTCTCTCTGGTCCAAAATGTGTAAGGGTTCCACCTGGAATTCGCCTTCAGGTTCCACATGTACCAAGTTCCAATCAATCATATGAGTAGGGTCGTGAACATATTTTTTCAATAAATTAACATGAAATACATTATGAATTCTTAGATTCGCTAGCAGTGCAAGTTGATATGCTACGGGTCCAATTCGAGCTAGTATCTCGAAGGGCCCACAGAACTTGGGTGCCAGCTTGGCACAATTTCCTAGCTTCAATGAGATTTTTCGGTCTTTGACCTTCAAATATACATGGTCTCCTGCTTGAAACTCTATGTGTCTTCTTTTCAGATCTTCATAGCTCTTATGTTTGTCCTGTGCTTCCTTCAAGTTCTGTCGTACCTTTATTACCATGTTCTCCATTTCTTCGAGCATTTCTGGTCCAACCATGAGTCTGTTAGCCAGGTTATCCCAACTAATTGGAATCATACACTTTCTGTCATACAATACTTTGAAAGGGCTCAACTTTGCTGAAGTTTGGTACCCATTGTTATATGCAAATTCTACCAAGTGTATATAATCCTCCCACTTGTTTGGTTTTGTTCTTACGTACATGTGAAGCATATCCTCTATGATTTGGTTTGTCGTTTTAGTTTGTCCATCTGTTTGTGGATGATAACTTGTACTAAAATTCAAGTTGGTATTGAGCCCTGCAAACAATTCCTTCCAAAAAGCGGATGTCAATTTTATGTCTCTATCTGAAATCACCATTTTAGGAATACCATGTAGTCTAAATATTTCTTTCATGAATATTTTAGCAATGTTTATAGCTTTAAAAGTAGACTTTATAGGAATAAAGTGTGAAGACTGACTGAGTTTATCGATTACAACCATGATGGAGTCATTATGTTTCTGATTTTTAGGCAAACCTATTATAAAATCGAGTGATATAGTCCCCCATTTCCATTCTGGTACTGGTAATGGTTATAAGAGGTCGGCTGGATGCTAGCGGTCGGCCTTAACTTGTTGACAATATTGGCATCTAGAGAAGTATTCTTCTATTTATTCCTTCATATTAGGCCACTAAAATAGTTTCCTAAGTGTTTTTATCATTTTCTGGTAACCTGGGTGGCTAGAATATGACTTCTTATGCACTTCATCCAAGATTGTTAATTTTAACCCTGCTGAATCTGGTATGTAAAGTCTATTTTTAAGCTATAGAAACCCCTTCTCGTCGATACTTAGATCTGGTTTATCTGATTTCATGGTAATGTTTGGTAATTCTTCCATTATTTTAGTATAGTTTTCTTCATCAATACCTGTCATCCTTATTCTTTCTTCCAGATCACTTTTTTCCTTGCTAATATTCATCTCAAATAATCCATGGATTCTTTTACTTAAAGTGTCTGCTACTTTGTTTTCCTTGCCCTTGATATGTCTAACCTCGAATTCGGATTCGCATAAGAAGGCTAACCACCTTGCTTGCCTTGTGTTAAGATATGGTTGGTTAAAAAGATATTTCACCCCGCTCTTGTCCGTTAATAATAGGAGTCTTCTGCCCATTATGTAGTGTCGCCACATCTTTAAGGCATGTATTACTGCTGCCAATTCTAAGTCATGAGTAACGTAATTTCGCTCGTGTTATTTTAATTTCTGGGATTCATAACAAATAATGTGTCCTTCCTGAGTTAGGACACCACCTAGCCCTTCTTTACTTGCATCGACACATACGGTGAAGTCTTTATTTGGGTCTGCTACTTTCAAAGTGGGTGTCATTGTCAATAATTCCTTTAGTTTGTTGAAGTTGTATTGACATTTCTCTGACCAGCTAAACCTGGCCCCTTTTTTTTCTAATGATGTGATAGGGTAGTCTATCTTGGAAAACCCTTCTATAAACCTGTGGTAGTATATAGTGATTCCCATGAAAAACCGTATATCCACTACATCTTTAGGTACTGGCCATTCCATAATGGATTTCATCTTTTCCGAGTCTATGAAAAATCCCTCTGCTGAAATTACATGTCCAAGATATTGTATTTCTTTTTTATAGAAGTCACACTTGTCGAAATTGGCATATAGTTTGTGCTTCCTTAATGTTTGCAGAATTATTCTTAAGTGTTCCTCATGTTCCTCCTCTGTCTTTGAATAGAGCAGGATATCGTCGATGAATACTACCACGAACTTGTCCAACAATTCCTATAATTGTATTTTTAATTCTGTCAGTTCTAGTAGACTCATCCAATAAGGCACCTTTGAGATAGGGGCAGAACCAGGTAAGAGATCTATGGAGAAGTCTATATTCCTTCTAGGGCGTATTTATGGTATCTCATCCACAAACATGTCTTTGAAATCATGTAGGACAACAAAGTATTCCAACTTTGGCTTATCCTTGTTTTCTGCTAGAATCATCACTTGGATAGCATAAACTTGAAATCCTTTTATCACACGTTTCTTTAGTTGCCTCGCTAAAAATTTTCTTACTGATGCCAGTTTTGGTATACCTTGGGTTGTCCTGGTGGTGCCAGAATCATCTTTATATCTAAGTATCTTTGTATAACAATTTAATATTTCTTTGTGTTGTTCCTACTATTCCATCCTAATAATCATATCATAAGATCCTAGTGGTAAGATGTTTAGATCGGTCCTTATAGTTTGACCATCTAGGATGAACTCAAAATCCAAAATATAGTCAATTACTTTCCTTTTTGTACCTGTCGCTAGTTGCACAAGCCATGATTTTGCGTGGTTCAATCTCTTAAGTTTATTTGGCTCTACTACCTTCGGAGTAATATAACTTAATGTTGCTCTGGGGTCAATTAAAATAGAAATTTGAGTGTCATGGATTTTACCTTCGACTTCTACCACTTAGGACTGGTGGTCAACTTGTCGTCCATCGATGGATGCATTTATCCAATGTAGGCTCCTGCCCACGTCTCCCACTGTCGAGGCTTCTTGCAGGTTATGAACAACATTTTTGTTTTTTGAACTCAAACATGGGCAGTTCCTTTTGAGATGAGGATCTCCACATTCACAACACTTTAATGTCTCACAGGAACTATCCCCAAACCTCTTCACTCCCAGGTTTAACTATTTTCCGCCGCCTTGTGTATTCGGAGGATTGGAGTGAAAATCCCTTCTCGGAAAACTCTTTCTTGTATTCTGATAAAGAGATGGTTGGTACCCCTTCTTTTGTTGGCTCATTTGATCTTATTTCTTATCCTTCCATGCTTTGGGAAACTCTGTCTGCTATTTGTATTGGTCGTAGCACAGTCGCGCTTTTCTGAATACTTCACTTAAGGATTTGGGGTTGTCAAACTCAATTATGTCCTTGTAGGACTGTGGTAGACAGCATAGAAATCATTGAATTTTTAGTTTATCCTCCTGGATGCATGGTACGAACCTTAGCAGATCCAGATATTTATTTATAAGGTCCTCCATCGTCATCTGTTCGAGTTGTAACTCCTAAAATTCCTTCGTCTTCCTTTCATAATTTTTAGAAAGGTATTGTTTCTTGAAATACTTCTTAAAGTCAAACCATTCCAACTATTTATCCTTTAGGCCCTTGGCCAATTTAAGATCTTTCCAAAAAATACTAGCCTTCGCTTTCAGATTGTAAATGGCCATCCTGACCTTCATGCTGCTGGAATAGTTGTAGATTTGGAAATACTTTTTGATGTCCAACAACCATGCCTCTGCTTCTTCTCTTGTCCTGGATTCCCCATCAAATATAACGGGTTTAATCTTTTTAAATTCTCCTTCAAGGTGGTCTGCTTGTTTTTCTTTTTCTGTCAGTTTTAGTTCCATCCTCAGCTGGAGGTGTTCCTTTAGACGAACTGTCTCCCTTTTCTGTTTCTGGCCCTAAGTTCTTGGAGGCTCTCTTGCTGACTTCTTCATCATTATTATTGTCTTTTGGGATTTTCTTGGTCACTATACTGCACAACGAGAGTTTGTTTATCTCATGCTTCTTTTTTTGTGCCTTCTTCAATTTTTCATTATGGTCTTTAAAGATCTGTAGGTCAACAATCAAGTTCCCCATTGTTTCCAACACTTCTGTGGGTGAGCTTCCATCACTATTCTTCCTTGTATCTCCAGGAGCTCTTTGCTGTGGATTTTCTTCCATCCTATCTTATGCATTATCTTGATCTGCCATACTTATTCACCAAAATAGAGAAATTTTTATGTTTGTAACCACACAATTTATTATTTTTTATCTAAAACAAAACATATATTAAGCACTACAGTGGTCTTGTTCAGGCCCAGTGTTATAACTTTCACTCTGATACCATATGTAATCAACCTCAAATTTATCATAATTTTTTCTTTTTTCTTTGGTACATTATCCTCTAATTAAACGAAGTTTATCATCTCGTAAGATGGGTGCCTACATTTCCCCTTTTGGCTTGGAGGGACCCTTTGTCATATTAATTTTACACATAAGAGAGGTTCCATCGAAAAATAGGCATTTTCCTAGCTCCTATGTCTTACTATATAGATATTAATAATTACATGTATTCAACCATACGCTAGGATTTGAATTTTTGTTTCCCTAATTAAGAGAGTCAGGCTGAATTGGACTTTGCACATAATTTTTTATAACCCTGAGATTAATTGCTTGTACTCCTACCTAGCTGTGATGACATTAGAAATCCAATACATACCAGGAATAGGCTACTATTATTAAAGGTGATTTAAGAGTGGATAAGAATGCATTTTCTCTGATGGTTTCCTTTTAGTTATGATATGATTTATGTCTCCACCATAATGAACTGAATGCCGACTCATCCTACATTCATCATTGCATATCTAACTAACTACCCCTCCTCATGCTGTTGGTGTAAAGGAAGGAGCACTTCAAAGACAAGGCATAGAGACCGATTATTTACATTGGATAGTCATGGTTGTACTATTTTTTAACTTTGTATCTTCAACATTTAAGGGAGGCAGGTGTATCTGTCGAGAGGAGTTAAGGCTCTATCCTAGAATTTAATTAGGCCTCATTCCCAATGCCTCGTCCCCTTGTTCTTCCCAATCCTAATCCGCCAAGCAAGTCGTAGCACATGGCTTGTACCTCACGAGCTGTCAAGGGTGGTACTCATCCCTCTTAGGTTTTGGCAGTCTCATTTCTGCTCTTGTGATTCCGAAGAGGAGGCTTATGTATTATGCATTGTTCCACAGGGAAGTGTTACTGCCTCTGCAACCATCATTGGTGAAGTTAGCGGAAACATCTGATTACCTGGTAAGATTCTATGAAACTATCCTATCTTAAGCTTGAAACCAAAGGGTTCATGGTGTGGGTTAAGAAAATATTTACTTCTTGTATTAGGTTCAGAGTCCATGTGATTCCTCCCATCATTCTAATGTAGATTGTAGAAGAGGTTGTTACCGAGAGTCCCTTTTCTATACCACCATGATCCTAAAGACCTATTTTGCGCCCTCTTTTTGTGTCCGGTGGGATTCTTCGGGTTCTTTTGTTTTACTCTGAGATTGGTAACTGTTTTAGAAGTCACAACTATATAACACAGAAAGGGTTTATTCATACGTTATATAGAGATAAATAGTCTGCCGTAACTATCCTCCTCTGTGATTGATGCATTTTATTTGTAGTATAGTGGTGGTCTTCTGGTAGTTTATCTCTTACTGAGTTGGGATATTTTCCAGAGAATGTCTATTGTTCACAAGTATGATGTCGTTCCTTACGTTTTTCATTTTTTCTCATACAGATTTTTTGTTTATAATAGATTGAAGCTCTTGAATTCACAATGTTATTTCCTTTGTTAATTATTTGTTTAATTCTGTGCGAAAGGGGTATCTTTGTATTAAAGGTGGGACTCTGTTTTGTTATGAGGTATGAACCAGAAGTTCCAGGCAACATTTTCTCCTCGGCCAGGGTCACATTACAAAACCAAGCATGGCCACTGGAGGCCGTGGTGTTTTCAGCCTTAAGTTAAGCAGTCCGACATCGCTGTGGGACTCAAAATATACATTTGATTTTATAATTTAAAGTTTAATGCTTTCCTAAAGTTTTCCTGTAATGGTCGAATGCAGGGATGCTCACTCCTCGGCACAGGTACTTGCCTCTGGGCAATGTGACAAAGGTACTCGGGTTCCATAAAAAATGGCTCTCAACTCGCTTCTTAAATCAAGCATGGAGATCACGATTATGTTCGTAGTTTTCTTCTATGAGAAGTAGCATCACTTATGCACTGCTTTCCTATGCCAGATGTATGAGGGGGTTAAATCCCATTTTGTTTGTTTGTTAAAGATCCCTTTAAGGCTATAAATATATATATATACATTCATATTCAAGCTTGTTGTAGGAAAGGGATGATAGCCCAAATACTAGAAATGGAGGACAACTCTAAGTATTACTTGTTTGGGAAATTCTTATATATGTTAAGCATAGTAATGGAGGAACAGTAATAACTATTTTGGAAAAAGGGCTTATCTTTGGTGTTTTGTACATTAGCTCTGTGTTTTAAATGTATTTGGAAAATCTTTAACAGTTATAATGACCATCATTACTGGACTTTGTTGATGACTATATGGATAGTCTCTTGTTATCGAAAACTGTCTATTTGGACTTTACCCCAAAGGAATCGTTCGGAGGCGGGGTTTCACAATCCAAAACTCTGCATTTACTTTTGTAGAATTTTTTGTCCTTTCGATAGATTGTATCCTCCAAATCGATTGCACTACTCTGAATTTTTTTTTTTTTTAAATATTTCCGTAAAATATGAAGCAATTGATTGATAGTTATTCTAAATGCAAAAATTCCACAACCCTAAAATTCTTGTATTCTCTCTACGATAGAATAAGTAGGAAGTGTCAAATGTTAAAGATGTATCGGCGAAATCATTGATTTGATTTCCTGTAGTATGATACTAGCATGATTCAATCGTCTTGTTTAGGATAATCTTACTCCCTGGATTATGTTCACTACCCTATGCTTCATCGTTCTAGACTATATAAATGAATTATGTTTTCCTTTTTGAATTAAATTACTGAATGGAATATATGCATATATCAGTTCTGTTCATTCATTGATACATATTCGACTGTGTTTAAAGTTTGAAACATACATATGCATATAGTATCTTTGTTCGTGCATTGATACATATTCGACTATGTTTAAAGTTTGAAACATATATGTGCATATAATAGCTATGTTCATTCATTCGAATCTGTTTAAAGTTTGAAACATATATACGCATATAATATCTTTGTTAGTTCATTGATACATATTTGATTCTATTTAAAATTGATTTTGAGAAAATAAATCTACAATTATATCCTATAGTCTATTCAATGAATTTTGAACAGCCTTTGTCTAGGTTATTGCATGTATACCAACATTAAGGATCCAACTATAACAATAACCAATTCGTTCAATAGAGGTAGAATAATGAATATTTAGGTATAGGAAAAGACTTACAGCAGTTATACGATCATTAAAACAGATACTAGAACTCTTTTCTGTATAGCTATAACATGTACAGTATATCCAACATAAAATCATTTAGACAGATAGAGTTTAGAGTAACATATCTGAACTAAACTTGCGGGAAAACACGCCGCTTTTTCTGGGTCTAAACCCGAGGTTCCTATCACTGGTGCCTTGAAAAATACTCCCCTTGGCCCTTTCCCTTTCTCTACCACTACTTGTTTGTATGAGGGGGTACCCTTACCCCCCCTTTTGGTGCTCATGATGTCCTTTGTTATGGATGCGACTGTCAAAACCCTATCTTATTTTTGCTCCTTCCTTCAAGAACTTGATATGTCATCTCTGTTGAGTTTTGTACCTGACGAGGTGTTCCCCATGTGTTTTGTCCTCCTTAGCACATGTGGGAAGGTTGATAGCACTTTGTTCTAGTACTTTATGTCTATTTGTACTTTGACTTTGGATAAAGTATATTTGGTCACTTTTTCGCAAAAGTGAACATTAAATTACCTTTTTGGTGATTTTGAGGAGACATGAGTAGACTTAGGGAACTTAACCGAAAAGTGGGTTTTGGATTAGATTTATGTGGAGTGATCTCATCCATTGATTTGGATTGATCTCATCCATCCAAATCTAGGTTACCCTATTCTTGCCTAAAGAGGGGCAAAGGAGCTAAAGGAGGGCGCATTGTTCATAGGAGGCTTTTGCTCGTGAGAGGAGGAATACTTTAGCTATGGATGTGAGTTCAGATGCATGAGGAAGATAGGAGGAGGCCGCTAGCATTGCTTGAGAGAATATTGGAGCAACATTCACCTATTATTTATTGGAGGGATTCTTCATTTGAGGAGGGCGCATGGATTTGGCAGGATGTTTCCTACTTGGAGGGATTTCTAGCCATC
>ML809187.1:93416-106200 GCA_009831015.1 Picea engelmannii
TACGGGTTAGGTTAATGAACTATAAGGGAAACTGGTATAATAGTCGGTCTTCCTACCTCAGCTACAGATCTATCTCTACATAGTTTGTTTAATGGAAGGAAAAAGTGGCATAGTTTACAAAACTCAGAATGTTGTTCCTGACATTATTCATACAGTTAGACTAATGAAATTGCAGCATAACCTTCACTACCAATATACGAGTGTCAACATTAATTTCACTCATAAAACAAATAAGGAAAGAAAAATAGCAGTGAATCTAATTTAGAGGAGATTTATTCCAGAATTTTTCCATGCATAATCCTTTCAACTATCATAACCAATACAAGGTCAATTCTATCATTCATTCAAAAAAGTGGTCACTCGAGATTAGACTTACCCTATGTTCTCTGTCAGTTTGTAGGCTTCATGAATTCGAACTAATTTTTCCTACGCATTATTTTCTATCATATTTAGTAGATGCATTACATCCATGATTGAATCATTCACTAGAGAATGGAAATTATTTCAGTTCGGATTTTAATAAATACATGACATCAGATATCAAATCATTCAAACAGAAAATGGAAATCATTTCAGTTCTATTTTAACAAATACATTGCATCAGATAAAAATCATTTAGATAGAGAAGAGTAGAGCAACATATCTGAACCATCTTGCAGGAAAACAAAGGGAACAACCATGTTCCTCCCAACCATATAATAGGGAAGCGAAAACCACTTTCCCGATTCAACCACTATCCTGACCATGAATCCATGAGGGAGAACATGGAAGACTCCTCCTCAACAATGTTCATAATTCCAGTAGTTATCCTCTTGCCTCACACTTACTCAGCAGTGCTCATAACAACAAGGAAAATCCATTTCAGCGGATGCCTCTTGCCTCACACTCAATCCATAGTGTTCATAACAGGAAGAGAACTCAAAAGCTTTTCCCCATCATACTTGGCAGCATCCTGCCTCCTCACATATGATATTTATCAAATTTTCCCTCTCTTGGGGGATTTTCGCAGCTTTCTAAATCCCTGATTTTCAGGGGATGGCAAGGGCCAAATCTCTGATTTTCCACTTGTAATAATCATCCTAGAGGTAGTTCCAACATGTTCCCCACTCATGGAGTCATGGTTAGTTGATTTTAACATGGTTGTTCCATTTGTCCTCCAACAATTAATATAAATATTTTTTTTTTATACAAATGTCATAGTCAAATAGTTAGTTGAGTCTAATCATAACTCTTTCCAACAGTCATAATAATTAATCACAATTATCAAATTCAAAGTTCAGAATTGCCATAAATGGAAAAAAAATTCCAAATTCGAATTTACTAAAAATGGAAATAAATTTCCAACAAATTTAAATTTCAAAAATATTTTATTTTTGGGGGATATCACATCCTTTCCCCCTTCAGTAAAACACTATCCTCAATGTTCGTTCCTTTCTTGGAATAGGGTTGGATGATATTTTCGCAAATCTCCCTCCAACTCCCAAGTGGCCTCCTCGGGACTAAAGTGCTTCCATTGTACCTTTACCTGAGTGAAAAATATGTTCTGAAGTGCTATTTCTCTCCGGTCCAGAATGCGCAGGGGTTCCACCTAGAACTCTCCCTCTGGTTCCACCTGCACCAAGTTCCAATCAATCCTATGAGTAGAGTCATGAATATACTTTTTCAACAAAGAAACATGAAATACATTATGAATTCGTAGATTAGATGGAAGTGCAAGCTAATATCCTACGGGTCCAATTCGAGCTAGTATCTTGAAGGGCCCACAAAACCTGGGTGCTAGCTTAGCACAGTTCCCTAACTTCAACGAGCTTTTTCGAGCTTTTCCCTTCAAGTAAACATGGTATCCCACTTGAAATTCCAAGTGTCTCCTTTTCTGATCTGCATAACTATTCTGTCTGTCATGTGCTTCTTTCAAGTTCTGTTGTACCTTCCTTACCATGTTCTCCATTTCTTAGAGCATCTCTGGTCTAACCATGAGTCTGCCAGTCAAGTTATCCCAACTAATTGGATTTGTACACTTTCTTCCATACAGTATTTCGAAAGGGCTCAACTTAGTCGATGTTTAGTACCCATTGTTATATGCAAATTCTACCAAGTGTAGGCAGTCTTCCCACTTGTTCATTTTTGTTCTTACATACATTCGGAGCATATCCTCTATGATTTGGTTTGTCCTTTCGGTCTGTCCATCTGTTTGTGGATGATAACTCGTACTGAAATGAAAATTAGTATTTAGCCCCACAAACAATTCCTTCCGAAAAGTGGATGTGAATTTTACATCTCTATCTAAAATCACCATTTTAGGAATACCATGCAGTCTAAAAATTTATTTCATGAAGATTTCAGCAATGTTTATAGCTTTAAAAGTAGACCTTACAGGAATAAAGTGTGAAGACTTACTGAGTTTATCAATTACAACCATGATAGAATCATTTTGTTTCTGATTTTTAGGCAAACCTATTATAAAGTCCAACGATATGGTCTCCCATTTCCATTCTGGTACTGGTAATGGTTGTAATAGGCCAGTTGGATGCTGGTGTTCGGCCTTAACCTAATAACAATCCTAGTACCTAGCCAAGTATTCCACTATTTTTCCTTTCATATTAGGCTAGTAAAATAATTTTCTAAGTGTTGTTATCATTTTTTGGTAACCTAGATGACCAGAATATGGTTTCTTATGCACTTCGTCCAAAACTGTTAATTTTAACTCTGTTGAATCTGGTATGTAATGTTTGTTTTTAAATCATGATAGTCCCTTCTTTTCGATACTTAGATCTGGTTTATGTGAGTTTGCGATACTTTTTTTAATTCTGCCATAATCTTAGTGTAATTTCCGTCGCTAATACTAGCCGTCCTTAACTTTTGTTCCAGATCACTTTCTCCCCTACTGATATTTATCTCAAATAACCCATGGACTCTTCAGCTTAACACATCTACGACTTTATTTTCTTTACCCTTGATATGTCTGACCTCGAAGTCAAACTTGCTCAATAAGGATAACCTTCTGGTTTGCCATGCATTAAGATCTGGTTGGTTAAATAGATATTTCACCCGACTATTATCCGTCAATAGTAGGAATTTTCTGCTTATTATATAGTGTCACTACATTTTTAAGGCATGTATTACTGCTGCCAATTCCAAGTCATGAGTGACATAATTTCTCTCGTGTTCTTTTAATTTTTGGGACTCGTAACAAATCATGTTCTCTTCCTGAGTTAGAACACCAGCTAGTCCCTCTTTACTTGCATCAACACATACTGTGAAATCTTTATCTGGGTCTGCTACCTTCAAAATAGGTACCAATGTCAATAATTCTTTCAGCTTGTTAAAACTGTCTTGACACTTTTGTGACCAGTTAAACTTGGTCCCTTTCTATTGTAATGATGTGATAGGGTAGGCTATCTTGGAAAATCCTTTTATAAATTTGCAGTAATATCTGATGATTCCCATGAATGACTCGATATCCGCTATATCCTTAGGTACTGACCATTCCATAATGGATTTTATCTTCTCCGGGTCTATGGCAATGCCTTCAGAGGAAATGACATGTCCTAAATATTGTATCTCTTTTTGATAAAAGTCACACTTGTCAAATTTTGCGTACAGTTTGTGTTTGCTCAATGTTTGTAGAACTATCCTTAAGTGTTCATCATGTTCTTTTTCTATCTTTGAATAGACCAGAATATCATCGATATATACTACTACAAACTTTTCTAAGTACTAACTAAAAATGTTGTTCATCAAGCACATAAATGTGGCTGGTGTGTTAGTGAGTTCGAAAGGTATGACTACAAACTCGTAGTGTCCATATCTTGTTCGAAAAGATGTTTTGTTTATGTCCTCGTCCTTTAACCTAACTTGATGATAATCAGATCGTAAATCAAATTTTGAAAAGATCTTAGCCCCACCAACTTGATCGAACAGATCATTTATCCTTGGTAAGGGGTATTTGTTCTTAATGGTCATTTTGTTCAGTTGTCTATAATCAATACATAGTCTTAGAGTATTGTCTTTCTTCTTCACAAAGAGGACTGGTGCTCCCCATGGAGATACACTCAGTTTGATATACTCTTTGTCTAACAATTCTTGTAATTGTATTTTTAATTCTTTTAGTTCTAGTAGACTCATTCGGTAGGGTGCTTTTGAGATAGGGGATGATCCAGGTAGTAAGTCTATGGAAAAATCTATTTCCCTTCTGGGAGGTAATTCTGGTATCTCATCCACAAACATGTCTCTGAATTCACGTAGGATAGCAAAGTATTCTAACTTGGGCTTATCTTCTTTTTCTAATAGATTTGTTACTTGGATGGCATAAGATTGACATCCCTTTCTAATACATTTCTTGAGTTGCATCACTAAAACTTGTCTGACTGATACAAGTTTTGGTATGCCTTGGGTTGTTCTAACAGTGCCAAAATTATCTTTCTAGCTAATTATCTTTGTATAACAGTCTAGTATTGCTTTGTGTTGTTCCAACCAATCCATCCCGATAATCATATCATAAGATCCTAGTGGTAGGATGTTCAGATTGGTCCTTATCTTTTGACCATCTAAGCTGAACTCAATATCAGAAATAAAGTCAACTACTTTTATTTTAGTAACTATTGATAGTTGTACAAGCCATGATTTTGCATGCTTCAGTTTCTTAAGTTTATTTGACTCTACTACATTGAGAGTAATATAACTTAACGTAGATCTAGGGACAATTAAAACATAAATTTGAGTGTCATTGATTTTACCTTCGATTTCTACCATGGAGGACTGGTGGTCAGTTTGTTGACCATCTATGGTTACATTTATCCGATGCAGACTTCTGCCCACATCTCCCACTCTTGAGGCTTCCTTCAAATTGTGAACATCAGTTTCATTGGTTGCAATCAAACATGGACAGTTACTCCTTAGATGAGGTTCTCCACACTCCCAACACTTTAATGGCTCATGGGAGTTGTCTCCAAACTTCTTCATTCCCAAGTTTATTGGTTTACCACTACCTTGTGTATTTGGATGATTGGAGTGAAAATCATTCCTTGGGAAACTTTTTGTTGCATCCCGATAAGGAGCTGGCTAGTATCCTTTATTCCGCTGGTTCATTCGATATTGCTTATTATCCTTCCGGGTCTTGGGAAACTCTTCCCTCTGTTTATATTGGTCATAGCACATTCATGCTTTCATGAATACCTCACTCAAGGATTTGGGGTTGTCAAACTCAATTCTGTCTCGATAGGCATGTGGTAAACAACTTAAGAATCGATGGATTTTTACCTTATCCTCCCGGATGTACGATATGAACCTTAGCAGTTCCAGAAATTTATTTATAGGGTCCTCCATCATCATCTATCCGAGTTGTAACTCGTAAAATTCTTTCATCTTCCTTTCATAATAGCTTTCAAAAAGTTATTGTTTCACGAAATACTTCTTAAAGTTGGACCATTCCAACTGTTTCTCCTTTAGGCCCTTGGCCAATTTTAGGTCCTGCCACCAAATGATGGCCTTCCCCTTCAGATTGTAGATGGCCATTATGACTTTCATGTTGATAGAATAGTTGTAGATCTCGAAGTATTTTTTGATAGCCAACAACCATGCCTCATCTTCTTCTCCTATCCTGGATTCTCCACCAAAGGTAGCTAGTTTAATCTTTTTAAATTCTCCTTCAAGGTGGTTTGTTTTTTTTCTTTTTCTGTCTGGTATGGTTTTGTCTTCAGCGAAAGGCGTCCCTTCAGATGAACTGTCTTCTTATTATTTTTCTACACCAAAATTCTTGGAGGGCCTTTTGCTAACCTCCTCATCATGTTTATCATCTTTTGGGATTTTCTTGGTTACTATACTACACAGCAGGACTTCATTTATCTGTTTTTGTTCCTGTTGTGCTTTCTTCAAATTTTCATTGTCTGCCTTGAAAACCTGTAGTTCAACAATAAGATTCCTCATTGTTTCCAACACCTCTATGGGTGATCTTCCATCACTATTCTGTCTTGGATCTCCAGGAGGTCCTTGCTACGGATTCCCTTCCATATTGATTTCTCCATCTTCTTGGGCTGCCATAATCAACACAAAACATAAAGGCTTTCTGTTTGTAACCACAAGATTTATTAGTTTTTTCATAAATCAGAATATATACTAAGAAATTAATGTGTCCCTATTCAGGCCCACTGTTGTAACTTTTTCTCTGATACCATATGTAATGTAAGTCAAATTTACCATAAAAAAAAAAAATCTATGACATAATTCAATTTTGTTTAATCTTAGAATTTAAGAGAAGGTAAGATTCATTTCAGTCCATAATGAAATTATTACGGCAGTCAAGTTTACCTCAAACAGAAAATCTTATATGGATAAATTATTCCATAATTCCATCACTTCCCTTAACTCTCATGCTACTCTAACATGCTTATATGTATTTAGGCAGTATCTAAGCTTAGGTTGACGAAACCTTTGAGAGCTCAGAGAGATAAATCTCAGGTGGGAGCACACTATCCTTAGATCAGTTGGAGAAAGGATCTGGGCACATAATGTTTAACCTCTCGAAGGACGCACAGGAGAACAACTAAAATGAACGGTGGAGACACTTTTTGGAGAAGTGACGAAATCGCGAGAGTCATCGGATCCAGAAAATATGCACGAGGTTTAAACCTGATGCATGCAGGGGAGTGAAGACTCTTCCAAAATCTGAAAAGGAGAAAGTCAGGATTTGATCGCAATCGTTGATCATCCTGAAAAGATCACAACTGTTGATCGTGGGTAAATGTTGTAGCCATCCATCGGAGGGACACGTGGCTATCGGTCGGCGTTTCAGCACCCGAGAACCAAAGGTCAAGACTCCTCATTTCACGGGTCACAAAATCCTGGTACATGAAACCCCGAATGAGTTTAGCGTGAATAGGTTTCATCATTTCGACACTCGAAAAACCCAAAGGCAAGACCCCTCGTTTTCACAAGTCATGAAATCTCGGTACATGAAACCCTGATGCTCTCTTTGGAGTTAGCCCCAGGTCGTCAGGTGTGGTCGCATGGATGGGGGCTAAAGGAGGAGCCAAAACTTGTTAAGACCTTTTCAAAATTTTGAGACCTGGGAGTTTGAAGGGCCTAGAATCATTGTCACCAGAGTCGCGAAATCCTGAATCGCAAAACACCGAAACCCCGAACCCTGAAACCCTGAAGTACTATATGTACAAAATTCTTCCAATTCAATTATTCAAAGATAGATCTGCTAGAACTTCAATTAAAGAAGTAAACATATGCCCATAAATAGATCGGTACCTTTCAAGCTCATCTATACATAGACAATCCTACTTAGAATTTTGATTTCAGAGTTAAAAATGCTCCTGTAGGTGGATATGTTCTTTCAAGTTCATATGTAGATAGTTTTTTCTAGCTTTTTGTTTCAGGAGGAACCATTCCCAGAATTTAGTCTTTGAAAATAAAATTCTTTCAACGAATAGATTTCATCCATGGAAACTATTTCAATTGAGCACAATTAGATGTATAAAATGAGATACACGAATCATTCAAACAAAGACTAAGCATATTTTAAAAAAAGATAAAATACAAAGTTGATATTTCAGCATTCAGGCTTTGCTTATTACATATGTGTGGAGTTCCTTTGCTTGACTCAACCTTGAAATATCGAACCCCGAAACCCCAAAATGTTGGGCCCACATTCCTTTCATATTTTGTGATTCAACACTTCTTATTTAGTTTATGCATCAGGTGTTCGAAAACCCCGAAATCCTGAAATGCTAGGCCCACAGTCCTTTCGTATTTTACGATTCAGAACTTTTTTTTTTTTTTTTGTGCATCATTATTAAAACATGAAAGTCTAAATATGAATAGATGAATTGGTACAACCTTGGGCAAAGGGAATTTTTGTAATATGCAAGGGTGCATCCGGTTCCTTTACTATTAAACTAGTTCATATAATAGATCTATCATTGCAAATTATATAATATGATTTTCTATTTCTGTATCCTCTTGTTCGAAATACCTTTATACGAGTTAGGTTAATGAACTATAAGGGAAACTGGTATAATGGTCAGTCTTCCTATCTTAGCTACAAATATATCTCTACACAGTCTGTTTAATGGAAGGAAAAAGTGGCATAGTTTACAAAACTTAGAATGTTGTTCCCAGCATTATTCATACAATTAGATTAATGAAATTACCTTCACTCCCAATATACCAATCTCAACATTGATTTCACTCAGAAAACAAATAAAGAAAGAAAAATAATAGTGAATCTAATTTAGAGGAGATTTCTTCTAGAATTTTTCCATGCATAATCCTTTCAACTATCATAACCAATAAAAGGCCAATTCTATAGTTCATTCAGAAAAGGGGTCACTCGAGATTAGACTTACCCTATGTTCTCTGTCAGTCTGTAGGCTTCATGAATTCGAACCGATTTTTCCTATGCATTATTATCTATCATATTTAGTAGATGCATTACATCCATGATTGAATCATTCACCAGAGAATGGAAATTATTTCAGTTCATATTTTAATAAATACATGATATCAGATATCAAATCATTCGATCAGAAAATAGAAATCATTTCAGTTCTGTTTTATCAAATATATTGCATCAGATAAAAATCATTCAGACAGAGAAGAGTAGAGAAACATATCTGAACTAGCTTGTGGGAAAACAAAGGGAACAACCACGTTCCTCCCAATAGTAGAATAGGGCAGCCAAAACCACTTGCCTAATTCACCCCCTAGCCCAACAATGAATCCATGAGGGCAAACTTGGAATACTCCTCCTCAACTATGTTCACAATTCCAGTAGTTATCCTCTTGCCTCATACTTACTCAGCAGTGCTCATAACATTAAGGAAAATCCATTTCAACAGACTCCTCTTGCCTCACACTCAATCCATAGTGTTCATAACAGCAAGAGAACTCAAAATCTTTTTCCCAGCATACTTGGCAGTGTCCTGCCTCCTCACATATGCTATTTATCAATTTTGCCCAGGTCTTTTTCCCTCACTTGGGGGATTTTCACAGCTTTCTAAATACCTAATTTTCAAGGGCTGCCAATGGCCAAATCTCTAATTTTGCACTTGTAATAATCAGCACAAAGGTAGTTTCAACATGTTCCCCACTCATGGAATCATGATCAGTTGATTTTAACATGGTTGCTCCATTTGTCCTCCTACAATTAATATAAATATTATGTTTTTATACAGGTGTCATAGTCAAATAACTAGTTGAGTCCAATCAGAAATATGCCCAACAGTCATATTAATTAATCACAATTATCAAATTCGAAATTCAGAATTGCCATAAATGGGAAAAAATTTCCAAATTTGAATTTACTAAAAACAGAAATAAATTTGCAGCAAATTTAAATTCCAAAAATATTTTACTCTTGGGGGATATCACAACTTTCATTAACCAAAGTAGTGGGGTCTTAACTTTATCTCACGAGTACACCTCTTAGCCTTAACAAGCATGGATGTGAAATTAATGATAGTCATTTCGAGAAGAGACTAGTCAAGACTAATTAGGCACTAACTCCTTCGTCTTAGTTAAACTACTGTCGTTGAATTGTTTGATAAGATAATACTTAATCAATACTTAGTTAAAACTTAGTGGACTAGGGTTTTCGTGCAGGAATTTCTTACCTAAACCAGGCTAAGCTTAATGACAAAAAGCTGTAACCACGAAGCAATTCACAAGGAAAACCCGTTTAACGACTTAGACCCTTTCAAAGGATGTTATCAACTCATATTATGCCATGTACATTCTAACTAGGGTACAACTTCCGACAACATTTTTTCCTTTGGTAGAGATTTTCCCTTTTAGCCTTGCGCACTAGCATAAGAAATCATGTGTTAAGGGAGACTTAGGACTACAAGTCCTAGATATATATAAACCACTATATAAATAGATATAATTTAAATATGTGTTGAAGAACGGTGATAGGACTTTTAGAGGTTTTCTCTTATTAATTTTTAAATTAGTCTGGCATAGGATTGTCATAGTGTGGTAGATGGATCATAGATCCACAATCAGAATGAACATTACCACCCCTTCGTTATGAAGCTATTAAGCTAAAATTGATATTAGTGCCTCATAGAAAAAAAAATATGTCAAATTTGAGGTACATTACATCATCTTTATACATTGCAAAATTATCCATTGCAAAAACGCACTCTACTCATCCATTGAAAAAACATACCTTACTCATAATGGAACAACTCGCACTTCCTTTGTAAATATTTCAACGTACCTTGGGTTCTCTTTGTTACAATATGACTCCAACTCTTCAATACATGGATCCCTCAAAGACTATTATCTTTCCTTGGTCTCACTATCCTCTCTCTCCCAATATATGTTCACCTTCTCCACTTCTGATTCTATTTCTTGCATGTAATACATTGTTGATAATCCACCATGGTATATCATTTAGTGTTACATACTTGTGTCTATTTTTGTTATAACATCTTCTACAGCTTCCTCCACTACATTATTTTTTTTCTGAACCATCTAGGATGACCCACATGTATATGAGTGATTTAAATATTTATAGGGCCTTATATTTCTCTCATATGTTGTAGTTTCCCCTGTTCTCTCATGCATCATGGATCTCCAACTCTCCATCGAGAAAATACCATTTTGACATGAACCTAGAGGCATTGATCTCTCTCCTTTTATAAGATTAGATTCCAGCATCTTCACAACAAATGTGTTGCAATAAACATGGAACACGTCTTAGATATGGAGGATCTCTCACATTGGGTATTAGTTATGATCATTCTAGGCATTTATAGCATTTCCCCTCCACCTTTATTGACTACCAATAATCATTTATTTTACCTCCTTTATGTTCCAACTACAACTACATGGAAAAATCCTTATGGTGACAATTTCATAAGCGCCCCCTTTTTAGTAGCATTAGCTAGTTCATTCTTCTTTTTCCTTTAGCACCTCCTTATTACTCTCTAAAATTTCGAGCAATGCATAACACTCTCATTATGCACCTGAGCACTCATTCTTCATGGGAAAGATAATCCTCAACTCTTGCAAGAAACACACTTCTCTTATGTGGTTTAATTCTTAATCTAGGAGGAAATTGGGGATGCTTTCAAACTAAACAGAGGAACTGATATGAATAGTTAAGGAGTTATCCCTAAGGAGGAAATTTCCCTTAGCATATACATAGTAGTTCCTAGCCCATCTAACTTTTAGGGAAGCGTTTCATCATTCTCAACATTTAGTTAAATAAATTTTACTTGATGTGTGAGCATGTAGTTGCACATTTTCAATATAAGCACTAGATGTGTGCAACATTGTATGGACCCATTGTAATCTTATATAAAACTATTGGTGATAATGAATAAGGTAAACAATTTTCCTTTGAATTTTTTCATATTTTTATTGTTTCTTTTGTTTTTAAGTTAGGAATCTCTCTTTCCATTCATATTTACATTATGAGGTTCAAAAACCTTCAAATTTTAATTGTTACTTTCGTTTTTAAGTTAAAAATCTTTTTCCATTCATGTTTGCATTATGAGGTTAAAATCAAATTAATAAATTAACTTGCTTATACTTTAAATATTAAGTAAATTTATATGCTCTTTGCTCATAGTATGTAAAGAAGATTTGTTTGAGAAAAATGGTTGCATAGTATTAACTTATGTTAGATAACCTTGTACACAACTGAAGTAATTTGTTATAAACCTTAAATCATCCACGTTGTTAAATATTGAATAAAAGATATGCATGTACATTGACATCAATGTTTACGTGATATGGATAAGAAGGACGTGGCATCCACATCAAATGACCATGTAGACATTACATCAAGTGTGATAATAAAAAAACACCGCGAGTGACATGTTACGTTATAAAATAATATAACTGTGGGTTTGTTGTTACGTGATATGCATAAGAAGGACGTGGCATCCACATCAGATGACCATGTAGACATGACATCAAGTGTGATAATAGAAAAACACCGCGACTGACATGTCACGGGTTAAAATAATATAATTGTAGGTTTGTTATTTCATAGTATAAAAGGTATATATAATGGAGTAAGTGAATTAATTGAGTTTTTCTCCAATTGTTTTTTATTATTTAAATGATATGATTGTATAAATTTTATTTTTAAAATAACAACATGATTGTACAAATTTTATTTTTACAATAAAATAATAAAATGATAAAATGATAGTACAAATTTTATTTTAAAAATTTTAATTAATTTTAAAATCTTTTATATTTGTAAAAACTATCGGTGGTTAAAAATAAAAATATTAAATATTAAATTTTATAATTTTATTTTAAAAAGTTTAATTAATTTTAAAATCATTTAAATTTGAATTTGTAAAAACTATCCGTTGTTAAAAGGCAAAAGGCAAAAGCATAAAATATCTGGATGAATTATGGTATCTTTTTATACATTGCAAAAATATGCGTTGCAAAAAAGCAGCAGATTGCAAAATATCTGTTACAAAAATATACATTGCAAAAACGCACAGTTAGATTGCAAAAATATCCGTTGCAAAATATTGCTCATTCGAAGGCAATAATAAAATAATACATTATGTCCAGGAATGACTCGTACATGCTTTTCCACTTCATTCGTCAACTCAATCTGGCTATATCAAAGAGAGGCAAAAGGTGCAACTCCATAGTGATTTTGGCATAGCAGTAGGAGCGTCCTCGCCTACTAGGTAGCATATTCTGCCTGTGCATGCACATATTTAATCCTCATTATCTCTACGACACCATCAAGGGGTTAAATTTGCTCTACATATGGAAGAGGATCATCTCATATCATCTG
>ML809187.1:192063-206218 GCA_009831015.1 Picea engelmannii
ATCACTACTTGATCCTTCTTCATATCCCAATCCATCTTTCAACTTTGGATTTATTTGTTGATTTAGAATGGAAGTTAATCCTTTTGAGGCTTTAATACTTGGTAGATTTTGGTGATACAATTCATTAAACTTCTCCATTTCTTTTCTAGTTTTTACTATATCTTCTTCTAAGGCTTCACTACTAGCTTTCTTCTCTGACAAATGTTGTTTTAGTATGTCTTGTATTTTCTTTGTCGCTTCTAATTTCACTTTCAGCAGGGCAAAGTCTTCATCATGTTGTTTACTGTCTTTCTCAAACTGTATCAACAATTGTTTTTTCTTTCTGTTCTTAATTTTGAACCTGTCAATTTCTTCCAGTGCACTGATCAATTATTCTTCCATATCAACCATAGCTTCTTCATCATGATCATCACTGCCTATGATTTCATTATCATAATCCTCTTTGTCCATAAGCATGCATTCATTTGCCTTATCTTCATAGAAAGAGTCACTATCGGTGTCTTCTGAGGAATTGACATTATTTGCAACCAAACTTTTCTTCTTATTATATTTCTTGTACTTGTACTTCTTTTCATCATTAGAGTTCTAGTCCTTTTTTTGATGGGGACACTTAGATGCAAAATGTCCTATCTTACCACAGTTAAAGCATTTGAAGGGAAACTTTTTGTGATATTTTCCTAATCCTTTCTTTAACCTTCTCACAAATTTTGCCTCATTATCATCTAATTCTGAATCAGTATTCTTGTCTTCTTTAAAAGATGTTTCTCTAGTACTAGATTTATCTTTGTTAATTCTCATTTCATATGCAGTTAGAGTTCCTAGTAGTTGATCAATGGATAGAGTTTTAAGATCACTTAGTTCTTCTATTGCAGAGACTTTTGAATTAAATTTATCAAGCAAAGATCTTAAAATATTCTGATCTAAAAATGGTTCTTCAATCTTCTCACCGAGACCCTCCATGGCATTTACAAGTTCCTCAACTCTTAAAAAATACTTTCTAATTGTTTCATCTTCATTCATATTTATTTCTTCAAATTTCAATCTGTATGTTTGATGTTTGGCATATTTTACTTTCTCATTTCCTTCATAACTACTAATAAGTTTATCCCACATTGCTTTGGCAGTTTCAAGATGCATCATCTTTATAAACTCAGCTTCAACAGGTCCATTCAAGATAGCATTCATTCCCTTAGCATTAAAACTAAACTCTAACTTATCGTCCTTGGAGGCTAGCACAATAGGCTTTGTATATCCAGTCTCTAATACATCCCAAACATCAACACCCAAGGCCATTAAGTATGTTCTCATTCTAATCTTCTAGAAGGAAAAATTTATTCCATCAAATAAAGGGGGCTTAGTGGCTGAAGTCCCTTCATGACTTGTCATGTTTAAGCTTACAGATCTACCTTTGAATAAAAGGAACCTTCTCTGATAGCAATTGTTGGACAATTGAGAGGGGGGGTGAATCAATTGTCCCCATGCTTAAACAATTATGCTTCTTTTAAAATCTTTACAAGGAACTCAATGATGATCACAATAATGCTAGGAAATAAACAATGGCACATTCAGCATCAGTCACATATATGAGAAACATAGCGACAAATATTTCCCGAGGAAACCCATACAGGGGAAAAAACTCTTTTTATTTATATGACAAGTAATAGTTACATTCTTTACATTATCATACATATGAGAACCAACTCATAATGAGCCTACAACCTCAGTTTTGCAAGATTATACTTGCTGAGAGCACCAACTCTCTGTTTTCTCCAGCACCCACTAGAAAGAAGCACTAACTCCCTAGTTTCTCTAGCACCAACTAGAAGGAAGCACCAACTCCCTGGTTTCACTAGCACCAACTAGAAGGAAGCACCAACTCCCTAGTTTCTATAGCACCAACTCCCTATGTTCAAGCACCCATTTGAACTTCTAAGGACAACAATCCTCCCTAGTACCTCCCTACCACCCTATTTTATAAATGTTCAATAATGGCTTACCAGGCTCATCATTGTTCTACTGCATTTCCTTGCTCTGTCTACCTCACTGCCTTCTTGCACACATGACTTGCGTTGTCTGTTCTTTTTCTTTTTATGCTCTATATGCCATGTCCATTCACTGCACAATTCCTCTTCTGTTCAATTCAGCGGTTGCACTCTCCTCCTTCTTCATACATGAATCACCTTCAACAAAAACAACCACAACAACTCCAACAAAAAAAACCACCACATCTCTTTCCCTGTACCGTGTACTTATGGCTTCTGTGCACCTTGTGCATGAAATGTGTGTAATACCTCTCCATGAAATGAGTGCTCTACCTAATCATGGCAACTCTTCATCTTCTTTGATGGTTCCCACCACGCATCCAACATCACTGGGTGTTATGCCGAGATTCTTTTTTTCTCTCTGGCAGTTGAGACACTTCGTGTTCTTTGTTACAGTCGAGCTCACCCTCTCTGTTTCAGCTACAGGCTCCAACACTCTTCCAGCTATCAATCGCCCCTATGACCTATCTTCATCCCATTGGAATATTCCTAGAGACTCTTCAGCTCCTCCGGTAGAAACCATCAATGGTTTCTAGAAGTTACACTGTGAGGAGGAAGATTAGCCCTCCGATTATACTCAAATTCACCTACATCATTGGATTAACGTTGAAGGGTATTGTCGTTATTTACCCATTTCTCACTTTCACAATTCAAAGATTCTGCAGTGAGACATCTTGACTCTCCATGTCACGAGCTCTGAAAAGGAGCTTGGATGCTCTAGCTCCCTCCTCTACATGACCACAGGCGGTGACCACCGGTTACAATGACAATTCACCTTTTCAGTATTTTGGCATTCGTATGATCCAGTGTCTCGACACTTGTAGATGAAATCCCCATAAATTTCAAGGTGGAGCTCATCTACACTAGGTCCTTCCTCCATGTGACCACACGCAGTGACCACTAGATACGCTAAAAGGTGCTTCGAACTCATGATCTTCATCAACCCTGATCGACGTTCCATGATCTCGATGAATCAACGATCTAGATCCTTTCATGATCTTGCATCTTGTTGTTCCTTAGATGGGATTTCTCATCACTCCAAGTCACGATAGGAGAAACTTCAAGATGGAGCTCATATCGACGATCCACGTTCTTGGTGAATTGACGGTCCAGATCTTATCATAAATTCACACCTTGCGATTCCTGTGATGGAGGTTCTCGTCACTCCAAGTCATGATAGGCGAAGCTCTGAGATGGAGCTTAGATCAGCGGTCCAGAATCCTTGGTGATCTGACGGTCAAGATCTTTTCGTGATCTTGCATATCCCGAGTTTGAACCTCTTTCCTTTCGATTTCTTGATCTGCGAAACTCCAAAATGGAGTCTTTGTGGTGCTCTGATTTTTCACCACATGTCATTTTGATCCAATGGTCCATGAAAATCCTTTCTGATGTGGTCTACCATATTCACCTCTTGAATCTGATGGCCTAGATCACACCTTGATCCAATGGATAGGATCATTTCATCATTTCGCATTTCACAATTTTGGCACTTCACGATTTTGCCACTTCGTGATTTCGTCACTTCGTAATTTTTCCTTCTTATGATGAAGGGTCTCAAACCTTCAAGACCCAATCTACGAAACTCTGAAATGTAGTCAGACCAACATATTTTAGTATTTCTCATTTTGCCCCTTCTTTCTCTTTAATGAACATGTAGGTTCTCCCTGTTCCAATGATGGTCGGATCTTACGCTCAGATCTGACGCCTGAGATCTGTCCTCCTCTTATGTGCATTCTTCTTGTCTGAATTCATATCTAATGGTCATTCGGGATTCAGGATGGGTTCCAATGATCACTGATGCTCCTCCTCTTCGATTATCATTGCACTACTGATCACGTTGATCTTTTTCATTGTTGTTCTTGCCATCAATGCACTCTTTGATCCTTCCATCAATGACAAGCTCACTTTGCCTCTTCAACCTGGCAACAATCCTCTACGCTATCTCTTCTTAACTTATCAAGCTTGCTCTGCAGCGTCTTCCTAAAATACTTCTGATACTTCTTCTTGTACTCATGCCATCTTCGCTACTATGCTTGCCATCAATGACAAGCATATGTTGCCTATTAAACATTTACCAACAATATCCCCCTTTGTCATTGACGGAAACTAAGGCACCCGAATTCTTTTCTCCCCCTTTGACATCAATGTCAAAGAGAACATGCTCCCCTTGAGCTGTTGCAGTATTTTCAGGAGGTATCAGATATTCAATCAATCAATAAAAAAATCCCCCTAACAGGATGAACTTCCTTAGATGTTAGATGGGACGACACCCAACTTTTCTCAGAGATAATCAAATGGTGTCTTGGCTAGGGGTTTAGTAAATATGTCTACTATCTGTTCTACAAAAGGGATATAATTCAAATGAACAACTTTGTTTGTGACATGTTCTCTGAGAAAATGGTATTTTATTGGGATATGATTAGTTTTGGAATGAAGAATGGGATTCTTGGAGACATTGATGGCACTATTTCTATCATAGTGAATTGTTATTGAGTCAGTATAGTTTACCTTCAAATATGCAAGAGTTTGAATCATCCACAAGATCTGAGTATAGCAAGTAGCAACAACAATGTACTCTTCTTCTGTAGTTGATAAGGAAATAGACCCTTGCTTCTTACTAATCCATGCTACCAACGAGTCTCCTAGGAAGAAGGCACCTCCACTGGTGATCTTTCTTTCATCTACACAATTTGCCCAATCTTCATCTAAATAAGTAGTTCACTGAAAATTCTGATTTCTGGGATACCATAGACCATAAGTCATTGTTCCCTTCAAGTATTATAAAATTCTTTTGACAGCTACCAAATGACTTTGTTTAGGAGAAGACTGATAATGACCTATCATTCCAATAGCTTGCATTATATCAGGATGGGATGTTGTGATGTACAGAAGACTGTCTATCATTGATCGATATGTCCTTTGATCAACATCGAGTGAAATGTCATCTTTACTGAGCCTGCAACCAACCACCATGGGTTTACTAACAGAAGAGGAGTCCTCCATCTGAAATGTCTTCAACATCTCTTTCAAGTATTTTTCTTGAGATAAAAAAATTCCTGCAGAACTTTGTTTTACTTGTAAGCCAACAAAATATGATAGTTCTCCTATCATGGACATCTCAAATTCTGTTTGCATAGAGTTAGCAAACCATTGGACAAATGATTCATTAGTACAGCCAAAAATAATATCATCTACATAAACTAAAACAACTAGTAAATTATAGTAAATTATCACCTTCAGACTTAATGTAAAGGTTATTGTCAACAATACCTTTCTTGAACCCTTTTTCTTGTAAAAATTTGTCCTGTCTACAAAACCAAGCTCGTGGTGCTTTTTTTAATCCGTATAAGGCCTTCTTCATCTTACAAACATCATTAGAATTATCTGTCAATTATAATCCTTCATGTTGCTCCATATATACTTCTTCCTCTAGATCTCCATTAAGAAATGTTGACTTAACATCCATCTGATAAACTTTAAAGTTCTTATGACATGAATAACCAAGAAACATTCTAATAGCTTCCAATCTTGCCACTGGTGCAAAATTTTCATCAAATTCCTCACCTTCAACTTGTGCATACCCTTTACAAACCAATCTGTCTTTATTTCTAACAACTTGTCCTTTTTCATTCATTTTATTCTTGAACAGCCATTTGGAACCTACTACATTTTTATCTTCAGGTCTAGGGACAAGCTCCCAAGTATTGTTCTTCTCAATTTGATCAAGCTCTTCATTCATTTCTCTAATCCAATCATCATCCTCGCTAGCTTCCTCAAAAAATTTAGGTTCAGTTATAGATAAAAAGGCAACCTGAGATTGTTCTGAGTCTTTAATAAATTTCCTTCTTGTCTGAACTCCTTTATTTATATCTCCAAGTATCTGATTTTCAGGATGATTCTTTCTAATAATTTTGAGAGGTGATTTTGCTTCTTCCTACTGATTTGTGTCATTCTGAGTATTCGTATCTTCATTTGACTCAGATTCTTCCTTTTCTGATCCTTGTACCTGTTCATCTTCATCTTCAACTATATCTTATGTTCCTGATTCAGCATTGCTTACATGTCTGACTGGGATTTCTTCATCAACATTTATGTCTATACAATCAACTAGTTTGTGCAGTCTCTTATTGTAACATATGTACCCTTTACTATTTGTAGCATAACCCAAAAAGATACCTTCATCAGCACGGTCATCATATTTGCAAATATTTTCATCATTGTTCTTGATATAACATTTACTCAGAAAATCTTTAAAGTGCTCGATTGAAGCAGGTCTTCCAAACCATAGTTCATAAGGGGTCTTGTCACTGTGTGGCCTAAGATGAGCTTTTTTAAGGATATGAATAGCTATATGAATTGCTTCCACCCAATAAGTCTAAGGTATGTTCCTTTCATTCATCATTGATCTTTCCATTTGTTGTACTGATCTATTCTGCCTCTCAACAACTCGATTCTGCTGTGGAGTCCTTGGAATTTAATACTCTCTTTTGATCCCATGTTTATCATAGAACTCTTTCAAGTTCCATGAACTAAACTCTCCTCCTCTATTAGACCTCACTGCCTTTAATCTTTTTCCTGTTTGATTCTCAGTCAGAGCCTTAAACACTTCGAATTTTTCAAATGCTTCAGATTTTTCCTTTAAAAAGGCAACCCATGTTAGTCTAAAATAATCATCAACAATCAACATAAAATAGTTTTCTTTTCCTATACATTCTTTTCTTGATGGTCCACATAAATCCATATGTACTAATTGGAGAGGTTTTTCTGTTGAGGGAAAGTTTTTAGATTCAAACCGAGTGCGAGTAAGCTTTCCTATCTAGCAGCATTTACAAACAGAGTCGTATGGCTTTGATATCTTTGAAAGATCCTTTATTGCCGTATTGTTTCCAAGCTTGATTATATGATCAAAATTTAGATGTCCAAGTCTCCTATGCAACAACCAACTTTCATCATACTTGCTTAAGTGACATTCCTGTTTTTCTTCTTTTAACACATAGACATTATTTTCTTTTCTTATCCCCTTTGCAATCAGTTGTCCTGAACTCAAAGCGTTTATTTTACAGTCTTTATAAGTAAAAACAACTTCACATCCTTTGTCACAAACTTGACTGACACTTAGTAGATTATGTTTCAGACCATCTACAAACAACACATCTTGAGCTTTTTCTTTACCATTACTTAGGCTTACCATTCTTTTACCCTTTATTTTTCCTGGTGCATCATTTCCAAAAGTTACATTCCTTGATTTGTTTTCACTTAAAGTTAGAAACTTACTTTTGTGTCCCGTCATATGTTTGGAACGTCCACTATCAATATACCAGGGATTCTTTTGTTTTCGGGTTGATAATACTAGTCCACACATGTCATCTTCTTTCTTCTTTCAAACCTTGACATTTTCAGCAGTGGGGATCAAGTCTAGATTATAATTCCTTAAGCGATAGTATGCAGCTTTATGTCCATAATTATGACAATTGTAACATTCTATTTCACTGAATAATAGATCATAATGATTGTTATGCTCATAACTGTTGTTTGGTTTCACCCGTGTCCTTCTCCTAGTCATCACATGATTTATGGTCTCTAATCATTTGTTGCTTGGTTGTCTCAATCTTTGTTGTGCAAGATAGTTATTCATTGAATATCTTGACTGTTCATATCTAAATATTAAAGAACAATTTATAGCTTTGTGACCAAAATTAGAGCAAAAGAAACAATATCCATAGAAAAAACCTTTGTACCTTGAAAAAATATGTCTTCTTTGAGGAGGTCGATTTCTTTCATGCTGATAATATTTTCGATCTACAAATTCGGTTCTGGTACTTTTTCTTTCATTCCTTCTTGGTGGATGATTTTCTTTCTTTGCTTATGCAGAGTGACTGTTGTCAATGTTTGAGGATTTGACAAACTTGATGGGTTCTGTATTACTTGAATGATCACTATTTGATTCTTCTTCATATCCCAATCCATCTTTCAACTTTGTATTTCTTTGTTGATTTAGAATGGAGGTTAATCCTTCTAAGGCTTTAATACTTGGCAGATTTTGGTGATACAATCCCTTAAACTTTTCCATTTCTTTTCTAGTTTTTACTATATGTTCTTATAAGGACTCACTACTAGCTTTCTTCTGTTACAACTGTTGTTTTAGCATGTCTTCTATTTTCTTTGCCTCTTCTAATTTCACTTTCAGCAGGGCAAAGTCTTCATCAGGTTATTTACTGTCTTTATCGAACTGTATCAGCAATTATTTTTTCTTTTTGTTCTTAGTTCTGAGTTTGTCAATTTCTTCCAGTGCACTGATGAGTTCTCCTTCCACATCAACCATAACTTCTTCATGATGATCATCACTACCTATGCTTTCATTATCATAATCCTCTTTGGCCATAAGCATGCAGTCATTTGTCTTATATTCACAGGAAGAGTCACTATCGGTGTCTTCTGAGGAATTGTCATTATTTGCAACCAAACTTTTCTTCTTATTATATTTCTTGTACTTGTACTTCTTTTCATCATCATATTTCTCGTCCTTTTTCTGATGGGGACACTTAGATGCAAAATGACCTATCTTACCACAGTTAAATAATTTGAAGGGCAACTTTCCACGATATTTTCCTGATCCTTTCTTTAACCTTCTCACAAATTTTTCCTCAATATCATCTAATTCTCGATCAGTATTCTTGTTTGCTTTAAAAGATGTTTCTCTAATACTGGATTTATCTTTGTTAATTCTCATTTCATATGCAATTATAGTTCCTAGGAGTTGATCAATGGACAAAGTTTTATGATCAGTTAGTTTTTCTATTGCAGAGACTTTTGAATTAAATTTATCAAGCAGAGACTTAAATTTTTCTGAACTAAAAATGGTTCTTCAATCTTCTCACCAAGACCCTTCATGGCATTTACAAGTTCCCCAACTCTTAAAAAGTACTTGCTAATTGTTTCATCTTCATTCATCTTTAGTTATTCAAAGTTCAATCTGTATGTTTGAAGTTTGGCATCTTTTACTTTCTCATTTCCTTCATAACTGCTAATAAGTTTATCCCACATTTCTTTGGCAGTTTCAAGATGCATCACCTTTACAAACTCAACTTCAACAAGTCCATTCAAGATAGCATTCATTCCCATAGCGTTAAAACTAAACTCTAACTTATCGTCCTTGGAGGTTAGCACAACAGGCTTTGTATATCCAGTCTCTAATACATCCCAAACATCAACACCCAAGGCCATTAATTATGTTCTCATTCTAATCTTCTAGAAGGAAAAATTTGTTCCATCAAATAGAGGGGGCTTATTGGTTGAAGTCACTTCATGAATTTTCATGTTTAAGCTTACAGGTCTACCTTTGAATAAAAGGAACCCGCTCAGATACCAATTGTTGGACAATTGAGAGGGGGGTTGAATCGACTGTCCCCGTGCTTAAACAATTATGCTTATTTTAAAATATTTACAAGGCACTAAATGATGATCACAATAATGCAGGGAAATAAACAATGGCATATTTAGTATCAGTCACATATATGAGAAACACAGAGACAGATATTTCCCGAGGAAACCCATACAGGGGAAAAACCTATTTTTCTTTATATGATAAGTAATAGTTACATTGTTTATATTATCATACATATGAGCACTGACACATAATGAGGCTACAACCTTAGTTTTTCAAGTTTCTACTTGCTGAGAGCACCAAATATTTGTTTTCTCTAGCACCCACTAGAAGGAAGCACCGTCTCCCTGGTTTCTCTAGAACCAACTAGAACGAAGCACTAACTCCCTGGTTTCTCTAGCACCAACTAGAAGGAAGCTCCAACTCCCTATGTTCAGGAACCCATTAGAACTTATAAGGACAACAGTCCTCCCTAAAACCTCCCTACCATCCTATTTTATAAATCTTTTCTATTAAAACTCTGTAGAGTGATATAATGTTATATAATGGCTTACGAGACTCGTCACTGTTCTATTGCATTTCGTTGCTCTGTCTGCCTCACTGCCTTCCTTCACACATGACTTGTGTTGTCTGTTCTTTTGATTTTTATGCTCTGTGTGCCATGTCCATTCACTACACAGTTCCTCTTTTGTTCAATTCAACTGCTGCACTCTCCTCCTTCTTCATACATGAATCACCTTCAACAACAACAACCACAACAACTCCAACAACAACAACTGCCACATCTCTTTCCCTGTACCATGTACTTATAGCTTATGTGCACCTTGTGCATGAAATGAGTCCAATACCTTTGCATACTCACACTACACCGATATCCTCCACCTCTCGAGTGCTCTACCTGATCATGGCAACTCTTCAACTTCTCTGATGGCTCCCACCACATGTCCAACATCACTGGGTGTTATGCCAAGATTCCTTTTTTCTCTCTGGCAGTTGAGACCCTTCATCTTCTCTGTTATAGTCGATCTCACCCTCTCTGTTTCAACTACAGGCTCCAACCCTCTTCCAGCTGTCAATCACCCCTATGACCTATATTCATCCCATTGGAAGATTCCCAGAGACTCTTCATCTCCTATGGCAGAAACCATCAATTGTTTCTAGCATTTATACTGTGAGGAGCAATATTAGCCCTCCGATTATGCTCAAATTCACCGGTATCATTGGATTAACTCTGAAGGGTATTTTCATTATTTACCCATTTCGCACTTTCTCAATTCAGAGATTCTGTGATGAGACATCTTGACTCTCCATGTCATGAGATTTGAAAAGGTGCTTGGTTGCTCTAGCTCCCTCCTCTACATGATCATAGGCGGTAACCATCGGTTACAACGACAATTCACCTTTTTAGTATTTTGGCATTCGTATGATCCAGTGTCTTGACACTCATAGATGAAATCCCCAAAATTTTGAGGTGGAGCTTATATGCACTAGGTCCTTCCTCCATGTGACCACATGCGGTGACCACTAGCTACACTAAAAGGTGCTTCGAACTCATCATCTTCATCGACCCTGATCGACGTTCCATGATCTCGATGAATCAACGATCTAGATTTGTTTGTGATCTCGCATCTCACTGTTCCTTACATTGGAGTTCTCGTCACTCCAAGTCGCGATAGGTGAAACTCCAAGATGGAGCTCAAATCGACGATCCACGTTCTTGGTGAATTGACGGTCCATATCTTATCGTAAATTCACACCTTGCAATTCCTGTGATGGAGGTTCTTGTCACTCCAAGTCACGATAGACGAAGCTCTGATATGGAGCTTAGATCAACGGTCTAGAATCCTTGGTGATCTGACAGTCAAGATCTTTTCGTGATCTTGCATATCCAGAGTTTGAACCTCTTTCCTTTGGATTTACCAATCTGTGAAACTCCAAAATGGAGTCTTTGTGGTGCTTTGATTTTCCACCATGCGTCCTTTTGATCCAATGGTCCATAACTATCCTTTCTGACGTGGTCTACCATATTCACCTCCTAGATCTAACGGCCTAGATCACACCTTGATCCAATGGCTAGGATCATTTTTCCATTTCTCATTTTGCTATTTTGGCACTTCACAATTTTGCCACTTCATGATTTTTCCACTTCGCGATTTTGCCTTCTTATGATGAAGGGTCTCAAGCCTTCAAGTCCCGATATACAAAACTCTGAAATGGATTCAGACCAACATATTTTTGAATTTCGCATTTCGCCTCTTCTTTCTCTTTCATGAATGTCCAGGTTCTCCCTGATCCAACGATGGTTGAATCTTACGCTCAGATATGATGCCCGAGATCTGTCCTCCTCTTCTATGCATTCTTCTTGTCTGAATTAATATCTAATGGTCATCAGGGATTTGGGATGGGTTCCAATGATCACTGATGCTCCTCTTCCATTATCACTGCGCTGTTGATCATGATGATATTTGTCATTGTTTTTCTTGCCATCCATGACAAGCTCACTTTGCCTATTAAACCTGTCAACAATCCTCTGCGTTGTCTCTTCTTAAATTATCAAGATTGCTCTGCAGCGTCTTCCTAAAATACTTCTGATACTTCTTCTTGTACTCATGCCATCTTTGCTACTGTACTTGCCATCAATGACAAGCATATGCTTCATGTTAAACATTTACCATCAATCTCCCCCTTTGTCATTGATGGAAACTAAGGCACCCAAATTCTTTTCTCCCCCTTTGACATCAATGTCAAAGAGAATATGCTCCCCCCGAGGTGTTGCAGTATGTTTAGGAGGTATCAGATATTCAATCAATCAATACAAAAATTCCCCTAATAGGATGAACTTGCTTAGATGTCAAATGGGATGACACCCAGCTTCTGTCGGAGATAATCAAATGGTGTCTTGTCTAGGGGTTTAGTAAAGATGTCTACTATCTATTCTATGGAAGGGATATAATTCAACTGAACAACTCTGTTTGTGACTTGTTCTCTAAGAAAATGGTATTTTATTGGGATATGCTTAATTTTGGAATGAAGAACAGGATTCTTAGAGACACTGATGGGACTAGTGCTATCACAGTGAATTGTAATTAGATCAGTACAGTTTACCTTCAAATATGCAATTGTCTGAATCATCCACAAGATCTGAGTACAACAAGTATCAACAACAATGTACTCTTCTTATGTATTTGATAAGGAAATAGACCCCTGCTTCTTACTAATCCATGCTACCAACGAGTCTCCAAGGAAGAAGACACCTCCACTTGTGCTCTTTTTTTCATCTACACAATTTGCCCAATCTGCATCTGAATAAGCAGTTAACTGAAAATTCTGATTTCTGAGATACCACAGACCATAAGTCATTATTACCTCAAGTATTTTAAAATCCTTTTGGCAGCTACCAAATGAATTTTTTTAGGATAAGACTGATAATGACCTATCATTCCAACAACTTGCATTATATCAGGACGAGATGTTGTGATGTACAGAAGACTGCTTATCATTGATCGATATGTCATTTGATCAACATCGAGTGAAATGTCATCTTTAATGAGATTGCAACCAACCACCATGGGTTTACTAACAGGAGAGGATTCCTCCATCTAAGATTTCTTCAACATCTCTTTCAAGTATTTTTCTTGAGATAAAAAAATTCCTGCAGAACTCTGTTTTACTTGTAAGACAAGAAAATATGACAGTTCTCCTATCATGGACATATCAAATTTTGTTTGCATGGATTTAGAAAACCATTGGACAGATGATTCATTAGTATAGCCAAAAATAATATCATCTACATAAACTAAAACAACTAGTAAATTATCACCTTCAGACTTAATGTAAAGGTTACTATCAACAGTACCTTTCTTGAACCATTTTTCTTGTAAAAATTTTTCTAGTCTACAATACCAAGCTCATGGTGATTGTTTTGATCCATATAAGGCCTTCTTCAACTTACAAACATAATTAGGATTATCTGTCAATTAGAATCCTTATGGCTGCTCCATATATACTTCTTCCCCTAGATCTCCATTAAGAAATGTTGACTTAACATCCATCTGATAAACTTTAAAGTTCTTATGACATGAATAAGCAAGAAACATTCTAATAGTTTCCAGTCTTTCCACTGGTGCAAAATTTTCATCAAATTCTTGACCTTCAACTTGTGCATAACCTTTACAAAACAATCTGGCTTTATTTCTAACAACTTGCCCTTTTTCATTCATTTTATTCTTGAACACCCATTTGGAACCTACTACATTTTTATCTTCAAGTCTAGGGACAAGCTCCCAAGTATTTTTCTTCTCAATATGATCAATCTCTTGATTCATTGCTCTAATACAATCATCATCCTGGCTAGCTTCCTCAAAAAATTTAGGTTCAGTCATAGATAAAAAGGAAACATGAGATTGTTCTGAGTCTTTAATAAATTTCCTTCTTGTCTGAACTCCTTTATTTATATGTCCAATTATCTGATTTTTAGGATGATTCTTTCTAATAATTCCGAGAGGTGATTTCGCTTCTTTCTGCTGATTTGTGTCAGTCTGAGTATTTGTATCTTCATTTGATTCAGATTCTTCGTTTTCTGATCCTTGGACCTGTTCATCTTCATCTTCAACTATATCTTATGTTCTTGGTTCAACACTGCTTACATGCTTGACTAGGATTTCTTCATCAACATTTATGTCTATACAATCAACTAGTTTGTGCAGTCTCTTATTGTAGCATCTGTACC
>ML809187.1:229158-263748 GCA_009831015.1 Picea engelmannii
TTAATTCTCATTTCATATGTAGTTAGAGTTCCTAGGAGTTGATCAATGGACAAAGTTTTAAGATCACGTAGTTCTTCTATTGCAAATACTTTTGAATTAAATTTATCAAGCAGAGATCTTAAAATATTCTGAACTAAAAATGGCTCTTCAATCTTCTCACTAAGACCCTTCATGGCATTTACAAGTTCCTCAACTCTTAAATAATACTTGCTAATTGTTTCATCTTCATTCATCTTTAGTTGTTCAAATTTCAATCTGTATGTTTGAAGTTTGGCATCTTTTACTTTCTCATTTCCTTCATAACTGCTAATAAGTTTATCCCACATTGCTTTGGAAATTTCAAGATGCATCACCTTTACAATCTTAGCTTTAGCAAGTCCATTCATGATAGCATTCATTCCCTTGGCATTAAAACTAAACTCTAACTTTTCATCCTTGGAGGCTAGCACAACAGGATTTGTATATGTAGTCTCTACTACATTCCAAACATCAACACCTAAGGCCATTAAGTATGTTCTCATTCTAATCTTCCAAAAGGAAAAATTTGTTCCATCAAACAGAGGGGGCTTAGTGGATGAAGTCCCATCATGAATTGTCATGTTTAAGGTTACAGATATACCTTTGAATAAAAGGAACCCGTTCTGATACCAATTGTTGGACTATTGAGAGGGGAGGTGAATCAGTTGTCCCTGTGCTTAAACAAGTATGCTTATATTAAAATATTTACAAGGCACTCAATGATGAACACAATAATGCAGGGAAATACACAATGGTGCATTCAACATCAGTCACATAAATGAGAAAGACAGAGATAGATATTTCTCAAGGAAACCCATACATGGTAAAAACCTATTTTTCTTTATATGATAAGTAATAGTTATATTCTTTACATTATCATACATATGAGCACCAACTCATAATGATTCTACAACCTCAGATTTGCAAGCTGCTACTTGCTAAGAGCACCAACTCTCTATTTTCTCTAGCACCCACTAGAAGGAAGCACCAACTCCCTAATTTCTCTACCACCAACTAGAAGGAAGCACCAACTCCCTGGTTTCTCTAGCACCAACTAGAAGGAAGCACCAACTCCCTATGTTCAAGAACCCACTTGAACTTCTAAGGACAACATTCCTCCCTAGCACCTCCTTACCACCATGTTTTATAAATATTTTCTACTAAAACTCATTACAGTGATATAATGTTCAACAATGGCTTACCAGACTCATCACTGTTCTACCACATTTCGTTGATCTGTCTACCTCACTACCTTCCTGCAAACATGACTTGCACTGTCTATTCTTTTTCTTTTTATGCTCTGTGCGCCATGTCCATTCATTGCATAGTTCCTCTTCTGTTCAATTCAGTTGTTACACTTTCCTCCTTCTTCATACATGAATCACCTTCAACAACAACAACCACAACAACTCCAATAGAATCAACCGACACATCTCTTTCCCTGTACCGTGTACTTATAGCTTTTGTGCACCTTGTGCATGCAATGTGTGAAATACCTCTGCATACTCACACCATGTTGATATCCTCCACCTCTTGAGTGCTCTTCCTGATCATCGCAACTCTTTAGCTTCTCTGGTGGTTCCCACCATGCACCCATCATCAGTGGGTGTTATCCCGAGATTCCTTTTTTCTCTCTGGAAGTTGAGAAACTTCGTCTTCTCTGTTACAGTTGATCTCACCCTCTTTGTTTCAGCTACAGGCTCCAACCCTCTTCTAGCTATCAATCGCCCCTATGACCTATCTTCATCCCATTGGAAGATTCCTAGAGACTCTTCATCTCCTCTGGAAAAAACCATCAATGGTTTCTAGCAGTTACACTGTGAGGAGCAGGATTAGCCCTCCGATTATACTCAAATTCACCTGCACTGTTGGATTAACTCTGAAGGGTATTGTCGTTATTTACTCTTTTCGCACTTTCACAATTTAGAGATTCTGCTATGAGACATCTTGACTCTCCATGTCAGGAGCTCCGAAAAGGAGCTTGGCTGCTCTAGCTCCCTCCTCTATGTGACCACAGGAAGTGACCACCGGTTATAGCGACAATTCACCTTTTCGGTATTTCAGCATTCATATGATCCAGTGTCTCGACACTCCTAGACGTGATCCCTGAAATTACGAGGCAGAGCTCATCTGCACTAGGTCCTTCCTCCATGTGACCACACGCAGTGACCACAGGCTGCGTTAAAAGGCACTTTGAACTCATGATCTTCATCGACCCTGATCGACGTTCCATGATCTCTATGAATCAATGGTCCAGATCTTTTCATGATCTCACATCTCACTTTTCCTTAGATGGGGATTCTCATCACTCCAATTCATGATAGGTGAAACCCCAAGATGGAGCTTAGATCGATGGTCCACGTTCTTGGTGAATTGGCAGTCCATATCTTATCATGAATTATCACCTTGCGATTCTTGTGATGGAGGTTATCGTCACTCCAAGTCATGATAGGCGAAGCTCTGAGATGGATCTTAGATCAATGGTCCAGAATCCTTGGTGATCTGACAGTCAAGATCTTTTCATGATCTCACGTATCGCGAGTTTGAACCTCTTTCCTTTCAATTTCTTGATCTACGAAACTTTGAAATGGAGTCTTTGTGGTGCTCTGATTTTTCGCCACGCGTCCTTTTGATCCAATGGTCCATGAATATCCTTTCTGATGTGGTCTACCATATTCACCTCCTAGATCTAACAGCCTAGATCACACCTTGATCCAACGGCTAGGATCATTTCGCCATTTCGCATTTCACGATTTCGGCACTTCACGATTTTTCCACTTCACCACTTCGCCACTTCGTGATTTCACCTTCTTATGATTAAGGGTCTCAAGCCTTCAAGTCCCGATCTATGAAACTCTGAAATGGAGTCAGACCAACATATTTCGACATTTTTCATTTCGCCTCTTCTTGCCCTTTAATGAACGTACAGGTTCTCCTTGATCCAACGATGGTCTGATCTTACGCTCAGATCTGACCCCTAAGACCTATCCTCCTCTTCTGCACGTTCTTCTTGTCTGAATTCATATCTGAAGGTCATCGAGGATTCGGGATGGGGTCCAACGATCACTGATGCTCCTCCTCTTCCATTATCACTGCGCTGTTGATCATGCTAATCTTTTCCATCGTTGTTCTTGCCATCAATGCACACTCTGATCCTTCCATCAATGAAAAGCTCACTTTGCCTATTAAACCTACCAACAATCCTCTGCACTATCTCTTCTGAACTTATCGAGCTTGCTCTGTAGCGTCTTCCTAAAATACTTCTGATACTTCTTCTTGTACTCATGCCATCTTCGTTGTTGTACTTTCCATCAATGACAAACATATGATTCCTGTTAAACATTTACCAACAATATATATATCTTTCAATTGACAAAGCATGACAATGAAATATAGAATCTAGTACCTACAGAAGCAAATACGCATATGTGATTATATGTACATAAGTATGTGTTTATAAGAAATTTCCTACTTTCTGAATATGATAAAAGAAAAAGAATTCCGACAGATATGTAACCACCGCCATAAATCAAATGCAAAGTAAAATGTTTCAGTCCAAAGCAAAAACCGATGCACTATTTATATGTAAACCGAACACAATAGACCAGAGAGCACCATTAACCACATTATTTGATTCTAGAAAGGTTTCTTCATTTCTACAACTAAATAGACAATTGGCACGAGGTAAAGTTGAATTATATAGAAAGAATTAGTCCTCTTCCCATTTAATAATTTGATTGTTCGAAATCAAACAATCGGTTCACTTTGTTGCAAATTGTCACTTCAGATAACAATGGCCTAGTATGCCTTTTATCAAATAAATAAGAAAACAATTTACATAGTTGACTAGATCTAACATCAAAGTTACCGAATTAACATTGTACAAAGATGTGTGGTATACCAGTAACGAATAGCCCCAGTAATTTCCGTAACAACCCTTTTTTTTTCTTTCCATAAGTCAACAAACTATCTATAACATAACCAGTAGAAGTGCATGAATTCCCTTGAGTATTTATAGAACCTTTAGATTCAGCCAGAGTGAGAAAGGGTTTGAAACCCAAATACCTTTTTCATCGAAGGAATAGGCGGGATCCAGGACTATTACTGAATCGAAAGATACCTTCCATGAAAAAAAAACCCTGAAATTTAGTCCCTATTTGAGTAATAGGTAACATTAGGAAAATTTGCAAAGGATGGGTAAACAACAAACAATGAATACTCATCTTTGATGCACGAGCTTGAAACCTTGTCCACCACTTATCTTCAAGATGGATGTCCGAGTGAGGGGGAAAGGGCGCAGTAAGTCTCTGATGGGTCCTTGCATAAACAAGGACCACCATTAGTGACAATAACGATTTCCTAAGTTTTTCTATTATCGGTAAAAAATTTCAATAGGGAAATACCCTAACTTGTATAAGTATTCTATAAACAAAAACCAAAACAACAAGATAGAATTTTCACAAAGATTTTATTCAAGGGATGAACTACAAACATTCTTAAACCAAAATACTATAGTGAATCCTTGTTTCAACCCAAGAAAAACAAACATAAGAGTCGTCTCGCTTCGATGATGCGAACTATTCACCTCCTACCTCAGAGACAAGAGTTTTCGCTTAAATTCATAAGGTCTTAGTACCCCAATAAAATGATCAAAGGTATCATAGAAAATAGAAGAGATTAAATCAAGTGCTAAGAGTAAGAATGATCATGGGTTTGGGTAAATCCTAGAAATAAAGACTCCATCTAGTACAGGGGTTTTAGTTAAAAAGGGAAAGGTATTTCACTACTCAAATTGAAGAACTCCTTCTTCGACGAAGTACTCATGGGGCCGACATACTTCTTTGAAAAACCTGTTAAGGGGAATAAAATAGGAAGATAAAGAAAGACCTGAGAAATAAGCAGTCATTCCCTATACAAAGAGGTTACTGTAAGGAAGAACATAACTAGACTGAAAGTAAACAAAAATGCTTAACAGAGGGCAACCCTGCTTAATGTTGTCAAAATACACCACCTTACTTATCCTATCAGGATTTTTCTTAAGGAAGTATTTACTGTAGTTTCCAGGACATGTCGTCAATTACACCCATGGTGCGACCACCCTTTCCACTTTAGATTTTGCCTCTGATAAGAATGTGTGATAAATAGAACCCCCATGGGTGTTACACCGTGATATACAAACTTGGCCTCAAGGAGAACAATGTGATACACGAAACCCTTCGTAGCAGAACAAAACTTAGAAATGACAAATTGTGGGCTTGCTCTAAACCCTAAAGGATGCCTTTCCACCTCAGAATAAATGTTGGGGAGTACAGAGGATGGGTAGCCATGTGATGAGGACAGGGTCGGCATGGTATTTTGGTGGTGGAGCCAGAAAAATTCAATGATGTTAACAGGACTGTCCTTAATGAATATGTACAGAATTAACTATTGTGACAGAGGACCTCTTTCCCGCTTAAGGAGCATCATGATTTGACACCCTTCATAATTCAAAGGAAGATTTCATACCCCCGACATTAGTTGAATCAGAAGTTTGATCCGAGTTGTCATCCTTCCACTGGTTTTTGGCTAACTACCTCACAGTGCTCAACCACCAGTTCTAAGAATCACTAAATGACCATGACTTGGTAGTTGTGTTAGATTCCCAGTCAGAAAACTCACCCCATGACTTTACCGACCAAAAACTAGTTAAGACCCCATAGGATTGACCAAGAAAATCCCAAAGGACAACAATAACGATGAAGAAGTCAACAAGAGAGCTTCCAAGAACTCAAGACTGGAAACAAAAAAAGGAGACAGTTCATCTGAAGGAACACCTTTAGCTGAAGATAGAACTAAAATGGAAAAAAAAGAAAACAAGTAGACCACCTTGAAGGAGAATTTAAAAGGATTAAACGAGCTACCTTCGATGGAGAATCCGGGACTAGAGAATAAGAGGAGGCATGGTTGTTGGACATCAAAAAATACTTCCAGATCTACAACTATTCCAGCAGCATGAAGGTTAGAATGGCCATCTACAATCTGAAAGGGAAGGCTAGTATTTGGTGGAAAGACCTGAAATTGGCCAAGGGCCTAAAGGAGAAACAATTGGAATGGTCTGACTTTAAAAAATATTTCAAGAAACAATACCTTTCTAAAAGCTATTATGAAAGGAAGACGAAAGAATTTTACGAGTTACGACTTAGACAGATGACAATGGAGGACCTTATAAATAAATTTTTGGAACTACTAAGGTTCTTACAATATATCCCGGAGGATAAGGTAAAAATCCAACGATTCTTAAGATGTTTACCACAGTCCTACAGGGACAGAATTGAGTTTGACAACCCCAAATCCTTGAGTGAAGTATTCAGGAAAGCATGAATGTGCTATGACCAGTACAAGTAGTAGGTAGAGTTTCCCAAAGCCTGGAGGGATAAGAAACAAGATTGAATGAACCAGTGGAAGAAGGGGTACTAGCCAGCCCCTTATTAGAAAGCAACAAAAAGTTTTCCGAGAAAGGATTTTCACTCCAATCACCCAAATACGCAAGGCAGCGGTAAACCGGTAAAACTGGGGACAAAGAAGTTTAGGGACATTTCCTGCGAGACATTAAAGTCTTGGGAATGTGGAGAGCCTCATCTACAGAGGAGCTATCTACATTTAATTTTAGTAAATAGAACTGTTGTTCATAATTTGTAGGAAGCCTTGATGGCGGGAGACATGGGTAGAAGCCTGCATTAGATAAATGCAACCATAGATAGTTGACAAGCTAACCACTAGTCCTCAGTAGTATAAATCGAAGGTAAAATCAATAACACTCAAATTTCTGTTTTAATTGACCCTGGAGCTACGTTAAGCTATATTACACCTGATGTGGTAGAGTCAAATAAACTTAAGAAATTGAAGCATGCAAAATCACGGCTTGTACAATTAGAAACATGCACTAAAAGGAAAGTAGTTGACATTGTTTCAGATTTTGAGTTCATCTTAGATGGTCAAAATATAAGAACAAATCTGAATATCCTACCACTAGGATCTTACAACATGATTATAGGGATGGATTGGTTGGAACAACACAAAGCGGTACTAGATTGTTATACAAAGATACTTAGCTATAAGGATGATTTTGGCACTGCTAGATCAACCCAAGGTATATGAAAACATGTATTAGTCAGACAAGTTTCACTGATGCAACTCAAGAAATGTATGAGAAAAGGATGACAAGTCTATGCCATCCAAGTAACGAACCTGTTAGGAAAAGAGGATAAGCCAAAGTTTGAAGGTTTTGTTGTCCTACATGATTTCAGAGACATGTTTGCGGATGAGATACCAAAATTACCTCCTAGAAGGGAAATAGACTTCTCCATAGACCTACTACCTAGTTTAGCCCCTATCTCAAAAGCACCTTACCGAATGAGTCTACCAGAACTGACAGAATTAAAAATACAATTACAAAAATTGTTGGACAAAGAGTATATCAGACCAAGTGTCTCACCATGGGGGGCACTAGTCCTCTTTGCGAAAAAGAAAGACGATACTCTAAGACTATGTATCGATTATAGACAACCGAAACAAATGAGTATTAAGAACAAATACCCCTTACCAAGGATAAATGATCTGTTCGATCAAGTAGGTGGGGCCAATATCTCTTCAAAGTTGGATTTATGATATGATTATCATCAAGTTAGGATAAAGGATGAGGACATAAACAAAACAACCTTTCGAACAAGATATGGACACCATGAATTTGTGGTCATACCTTTTGGACTCACTAATGCACCAGCCACATTTATGTGCCTGATGAACAGTATTTTCAGTTAGTACTTAGACAAGTTCGTCGTAGTATTTATCGATGATATTCTGGTCTATTATAAAATGGAGGAAGAACATGATGAACACTTAATAATAGTTCTGCAAACATTGAGGAAACACAAACTATACACAAAATTTGACAAGTGCGACTTTTATCAAAAGGAAATACAATATCTAGGACACGTAATTTCAGTCAAAGGCATTGTCGTAGACCCGGAGAAGATAAAAGCCATTATGGAATGACCAATACCTAAGGATGTAGTGGATATCCGGTCATTCATGGGAATCACCAGATATTACCACAGATTTATAGAAGGGTTTTCCAAGATAGCCTACCCTATCACATCATTACAAAAGAAAGGGACCAAGTTTAACTGGTCAGAGAAGTGTCAAGACAACTTTAACAAGCTAAAGGGATTATTGACAACTGTACCCATATTGAAGGTAGCAGACCCAGATAAAGACTTCATCGTGTGTGTTGATGCAAGTAAAGAAGGACTAGGTGGTGTCCTAACTCAGGAAGGACATGTTATTTGTTATGAGTCCCAGAAATTGAAAGAACACGAGTGAAATTATGTCACTCATGACTTAGAATTGGCAGCAGTAATACACGCCTTAAAAATTTGGTGACACTACATAATGGGTAGGAAATTTCTACTATTGAAGGATAATAGCGGTGTGAAATATCTATTTAGTCAACCAGATCTTAATGAAAGACAAGCAATATGGCTAGCCTTCTTGAGCGAATTCGTCTTTGAGGTCAGACATATTAAGGGTAAGGAAAATAAGGTAGTAGATGCTTTAAGCAGAAGAGTCCATGGGTTATTTGAAATAAATATTAGTAGAGAAGAAAGTGATATGGAACAAAGAATAAGGACGACAGGTATTAACGACGGAAATTACACTAAGATAATGACAGAATTACAAAACAGTACCACAAACTCAGACAAACCAGATCTAAGCATCGACAAGAAGGGACTATTATGATTTAAAAATAGACTTGACATACCAGATTCAACAGAGTTAAAATTATCAATTTTGGCCGAAGTGCATAAGAAACCATATTCTGGCCATCTAGGTTACCAGAAAACAATAACAACACTTAGAAAACTGTTTTACTGGCCTAATATGAAGGGAAAAACAATAGAGTACTTGGCTAGGTGCCAATATTGTCAGTAGGTTAAGGCTGAACACCAACATCCAGTCGGCCTATTACATCCATTACTAGTACCAAAATGGAAATGGGAGACCATATCGCTGGACTTTATAATAGGTTTGCCTAAAAACCAGAAACATAATGATTCTATCATGGTTGTAATTGATAAACTCAGTAAGTCTGCACACTCCATTCCTGTAAAGTATACTTTTAAAGTTATAAACATTGTTGAAATATTCATGAAAGAAATTTTTAGACTGCATGGTATTGCTAAAATGGTGATTTCAGATAGAGACGTATAATTTACATCCACTTTTTGGAAGGAATTGTTTGCAGGTCTAAATACTAATTTGAATTTTAGTACGAATTATCATCCACAAATGGATGGATAGACTGAAAGGACAAACCAACTCATAGAGGATATGCTTTGTATGTACGTAAGAAAAAAACCGAACAAGTGGGAAGACTACTTGCACTTGGTAGAATTTTCATATAACAATGGGTACCAAACTTCAGCTAAGTTAAGCCCTTTCGAAGTATTGTTTGACAAAAAGTGTACAACTCCAATTAGCTAGGATAACCTGGCTAACAGACTCATGGTTGGACTAGAAATGCTCTAAGAAATGAAAACATGGTAAGGAAGGTACAACAGAACTTGAAAGAAGCACAGGACAAACAGAAGAGCTATGCAGATTAGAAAAGAAGACACTTGGAATTTCAAGTGGGAGACCATGTTTATTTGAAGGTCAAAGCCAGAAAAATTTCATTGAAGTTAGGGAACTGTGCAAAGATGGCACCCAATTTTTGTGGGCCCTTCGAGATACTAGCTCAAATTGGACCCGTAGCATACCAAATTGCACTCCCAGCTAATCTAAGAATTCATAATGTATTTCATGTTTCCTTGTTGAAAAATTATATTCATGACCCTACTCATATGATTTATTGGAACTTGGTGTAGGTGGAACCCGAAGGAAAGTTGTAGGTGGAACCCCTGCTTATTCTGGATTGGAGGGAAATAACACTTCAGAACAGAGTCGTCGCTCAAGTAAAGGTGCAATGGAAGCACTTTAGCCCTGACGAGGCCACTTGGGAGTTGGAGGGAGATTTGTGGAAATCTCATCCAATCATGTTCCAAGAAAATAATGAACACTGAGGAAAGTGTTTTATTGAAGGTGGAAAGGATGTGACATCCCCAAAAATAAAGTATTTTTAAAATTTAAATTTGTTGGAAAATTATTCCGTTTTTAGTAAATTTGAATYTGGAAATTTTTTTCCATTTATGGMAATTTCRAATTTYGAATTTGATAATTGTAATTAATTATTATGACTGTTRCGTAGAGATCTAATTTGACCCAACTAACTATTTGACTATGACACTTGTATGAAAACAAAATATTTTATATTGATTGCAACAGGACAAATGGAACAACCATGTTAAAACCAGCCGAACATGACTCCATGAGTGGGGAACATGTTGGAACTACCTCTAGGTTGATTGTTAAAAGTGGAAAATCAATGATTTGGCCATTGGAAGTCCCTAAAAATTAGGGATTTAGAAAGCTATGAAAATTCCCAAGGGAGGGAAAATGACCTAGGCAAATTGATAAATAGCATATGTGAGGAGGCACGACGATGACAAGTATTCTAGGGAGAAAGGACTATTGATTTTCTTGCTATTATGAACACTATTGATTGAGTGTGAGGCAAAAAGAATCTGCTGGAGTTACAGGACATTTCCGAGCAGGAGCTTTTTCAAGTTCGCCCTCATGGATTCATGGTTAGGCTAGGGGACGAATCGGGCAAGTAATTTTTCTACCCTATTCTATGGTTGGGAGGAATGTGGTTGTTCCCTTTGTCCTCCCATGCACTGCTTCAGATATGTAGTCTTCTCTTCCCTATATGAATAATTGTATATCTGATGAAATTTATTTTGCTGTATCGAAATCGAATTATTTATATATCTGTAGAATGAATTAGTTACAAAAGTGGCAAAATCATTAATATCTATATGTATCCTATGATCTAAATGAGAATAAAATTGTTTTCTTAGATGAATGTGTAGAGTCAAACTTCTAACAGAATAGTTATAATCAAATCTTGAATAGGTCTTTACCATTAAATTAGATTCTATACAAGAGTTATAAATAATTTGGTTACCCTACTAAATCAAACGAATCAATTATGTGACCAAATTCTGGGAATAAATTTGTTTCTGATATTGGATTGATTTTTTTTTAGTAGAGGTATTCCCATACATCGAAATTGTTTGCATAGGACAACTAAGTATGAACAGTTTGAAAACTAGTGTATATATATAAATATAAAGTGGATGTTTTCTGTAAGTACAAATTCAAAATTATAAATGAAATCGGGACGCTATCTGCCCTTAGTGAAGATAAGCTACTACGAATCAGAAACATACCCATGATAGATCTATAACCAATATATATATATCTCTTTCAATTGACAAAGGATGACAATGAAATATAGAATCTAGTACCTACAGAAGAAAATACGCATATGTGATTATATGTACATAAGTATGTGTTTATAAGAAATTTCCTACTTTCTGAATATGATAAAAGAAAAAGAATTCTTATAGATATGTAACCACTGCTATAAATTGAGTGCAAAGTAAAAAAATTTAGTCCAAAGAAACAATCGATGTACTATTTATATGTAAACCGAATACAATAGACCAGAGAGCACCAGTAACCACATTATTTAATTCTGGAAAGGTTTCTTCCTTTCTGCAACTAAATAGACAATTGGCATGAGGCAAAGTCGAATTATATAGACAGACTTAGTCCTCTTCCCATTTAATAAGTTCAGTGTTAAAAATCAAACAATTGGTTCACTTTGTTGCAAATCGTCACTTCAGATAACAACGGCCTACTGTGCCTTTTATCAAATAAATAAGAAAACAATTTACATAGTTGATCAGATCTAACATCAAACTTACCAAATTAACATTGTACAAAGACGTGCATTATAACAGTAATGAATAGCCCCAGTAATTTCCGTAACAACCCTTTTTTTTCTTTCCATAAGTCAACAAACTATCTATAACAGAACCAGCAGAAGTGCACGAATTCCCTTGAGTATTTCTAGAACTTGTAGATTCAACTGGAGTGAGAAAGGGTTCGGAACCCAAATACCTTTTTTGTCGAAGGCATAGGCAAGATCCAAGACTGTTACAGAATGGAAAGATACTTGCCAGGAAAACAAAACCCCAAAATTTAGTTCCTATTCGAGTAGTAGGTAACAAAAGGAAAATTTGCAAAGGAAGGGTAAACGAAAAACAATGTGTTATCACTCCAGGAAACTCTTCGAGGCTGTAAGTCAGAGATGCCTAGTAACTTAATATTTTTGTAACTATTTTCTCAATAAAAAGTATAGGTTTGGATCAAGTCGGATGACTCAATCATTTCTCACTCAAAACATGCATGAACACATTTAGATGGACAAGGATTTCAACCACAAATGTTTAGAGAGTTTACAAATAAAGGGATGTATGGAGAAATAACTATTATATTAGCAAAATCACATATAAAGCATATATGAATGGCCAATTGCAATAATCATAGGAATACTTGCAAAGTTTAACTTATGAATGCAATGATAAGATGACAGTTATCAGGCATAAACAAGCATAAGAACATGAATATAATATCCAGGTGCACGTACAGAATAGACAAGAAGAAGAAATCTGAACAAGTTATGGAAAAAGAAGCTTGTATAACTTAATATGAAAATGAGAAGTTTGAGTACATAATATGAAAAAAATCTCCAAATTCGAACCTTTAGTTCCTATTCTACCTTTAGCTTTATAGCTTTACAATGTAGTTTTGAGATCCTAAAAGCATGGATCAAATATGCTAAAGATAGAAATCAAAATTCAGTTTGCAAAAGGTATGGAATGATCCCCAAAAATGAGGTCAATCCTAGATTTCATGGTCTTCATATCCTATAGAGTCATGGTGTAGTGCAGAATAGCCTTCCAAGGCTAAGTCATGACTTTTCCTAAAGATACAAATTCAAATTTGTTGAGGTGAGCAAGCATCCTGATTTCTTGCCTTTGTCAAAGGTACCAAAAATGATTGAAATACCTCTTCTTTCCCTTATCCATCAAAAACAACTATTGGATCTAACTTGACAATTAAACAATTTTCCATTCCAAGAGGTTTCAAACCATTCCAACTCAAAAAACTTTGATCTGTGGAAAAATTTGGTCATTCTGGAAATGACAAGATTTCGGTGGTTAAACTAGAAGACTCCTGAGTGAATTAACTACCAAAAGCTCTATTTTCGATGGTTAATGAACAATCATCCTGTTTTCCTAAACCACAGAAACTTTAGCATTGAGAAAACTTCAAAATTTGAAAAAATGATTACCTTGATTCTTTGCTAAATGTTCAAGGTCTTTTGGACAATGCAACCCTTGTTCGTCCAGATATGAAAACTTTGACTGGCTGTGTGGAAGGCTCTGGTGTATCTGCCATGGTTGTAGCTATGTTGGCTAGAGTCTCCAAACCTATTTTCTCCTGTGTTGGCGATTAAGAATCTTTTAATTTGAGCCTCAGAATTATGGGTTGTCTGTACAGCTTCATGTTTTCCCTAATCAACACCCTGTTCCCGTCTTTGATCTTGTCATAATTTTCTTTGAGGGTTTGGTTATTTTAAAAATATCTGCATTTCTTTCAGTCAAGTCTATATTAGCCTTTTTAATAACTCTTTCCAAGACTTCCATTTCATAGACTTGTTCCAGGAGTTTATTGATTTTTCGTGCCCTAGATGCTTTAGGCTTACTTGAAGAGTCTTTTACCAATGGTGGACTATGTGCCTCTGGAGGAGTTGGTGAGGGTAATTTGGAACAATCGTCTGCAAATTTTTTAGCCTGTACATTACCTTGTGTCTCTGCTAACTCCTATTCTGGCTCTGAATCACTATAGGGTAGGTTTAAAGGGTTACTTCTTTCAGCAGGATCCTTGGACTGCTCACCCTCAAACTGTAACTTTCTTTTGATTCTTTTATTTTTAACAGAGGATGATTCTATCGAATCTCTTGGTGGTGAGATACCCTTCCATTTTATGTGAATACTTTTAGGAGTAATAGTCTTCTTAGTGGCAACCTTTTTACCCTTCTCCTGTTGTTGCCAATCTATCTAGAATTCATTCCAAAAGAGGAAATAGTTCCAATCCATCTACCTTTTCTTCAATGACTCTTTGAAAATGAGAGTAATGAGTCCTTGATGAGACAATATACTTGACACCTTAGTGGGCTTGGCCTTGACCTGTCTAGCCATTTTTGTGAGGGCTTTGTGCAAGTAAAATGTTAAATTGATGGGAGACCTCCCTGTGAAGTGATTTAAAATTTTGAAGTGGTAGAACATGACTCTGTTGTATCTACCTTCATAGGTGATATAGACAAATATTGTCCTCAGGAGAGATTTCCATTTAGGTTCTAGATAATACATTTGTATGTCATTTTTCCATGTAAGATCTTTGTGTAGAGGCTGTAGGTAGGACCTAAATTCAATGTTTGAAGGTACAGTTGATTTGAACCAACAATCACCTATTCTGGGAAGACCTGTGAACTCAGCTATGGTTGCCTCATCAACCACAAATTGCTCCTTTCCCACTATTGTTGTTCTTCCATCATACGAGCTAGCAAAAGTCTCGGACACATGTTGATGAAAATATGTAAGTTTTTCACAATACGTATAGACCCCGGTCTGTTTGAAGAACTAAGCCACCTTAGGGTGCGTCTCAAGGTACCAAACTCCATCTAATTCAGCCCTTAGAACTGGCCCTACTTTCAGCATTAGTAAATGCTGACTGTACCTATGATTAAGGAAAAACTTCGTGCTAGGGAGACAAAGAATCTATGATTTAGGATGACAGAGAGTATAACTCATAGAGAAGCACATGGGACAGGGTGACACAGGGTTTGGATCACGAAACTCAAACACTAACCGAGTTTAGGCAACAGAGTGATTGAAAACATTCTGAAAGTTTTAAGTTTCAGTGGGATATTCATTTAAATTGAAACAATATGGGTTTTGAACTTACCTGATGACTCAACCTAGCTTGATTGGTATGACAATTGGCTTGACAGTGATTTGCTAGACTCTAACTGTGCTCGACGATCACCACAGAAATGGGATTACGATCTCTGGATATGCGTTTGCTTGATAAAATCACGGGCTCAAGACTGTCTCAATAACTCCCGAATTTGAGTTGATAATGAATAGAGATCAAATCAAAGATTAAACGTGGTCATAATGGATTGTGTACTCATGAATATAAATGGTGAGAGGCTACATGACTAATCATTTCTGTTAATCGGGAAACATGCATGATTTTTTATATCTTCACCGAGTCTTAATTTTGAAAAGACAAATGCAGTTGAAAGGACAATATGATATCAATCTTTGGATAGATATAACAAGAACATGCATACCTTACCACCTTCATGATATTTCGGCGATTACATTTCCATCATTGTGCCAATTGACAACTGGCTCGTGCGAAAGCACGATTTTTTCATTTTTCCCGTTGAAATCTTTTCGGTAGTTTAACCACGCTTTTTCTTTTCCCTCTTAAATACTGGGAACAAAGGATTTCGGTGGTTAATGAGCACGTTTCAGGCTCACCTAAACCACCGAAACCTGAGATTCTATCTTTTGCTTGACCAAACCAAATCAAAAGTTCTTTCTGAGCTTATTTACAGAAAATAGACTCTCTAACCTACCTACAAAAATTTAGGAATAAATTTTGGACCACACCCTATCACCTCAAAAGAAAATTTTCCACCAATTTATTTGAGGAGATAACATTGGCTCCTATTGGGGATGAATGCCTCCCTGTGAGGTTTCAAGAACCAAAGAACCAATTCCTTTCTTGAAAAGAAAACTAAAAACTATCTGCTTGTGTATCCATTGGGCATGGAGTTATTCTGTAAAAATAAAGACTAAAACTAAAACTACAATGTCTAGGCTTCACAGCCTTAGACACAATAGAGTTTCAAAAATCGCTCGTTGACCGGGCCACCAAACATTTCTTCACCTCCTAGATTCTGTAGAATGAATGTGTTGTTGTGTTGTACTTGAGTTATCATGAAAGGGCCAGTCCACAAAGAATCAAACTTGTTATGCTTGCCTTTATCCTGTCTGAGAGAATCCCATTTTAGAACCTAGTAACCAACCTGAAAATTATCCACCTTTGCCTTTCTGTCAAAAGTATCTTTGATCTTATTTTGATGAGCCTCTGATCTATCCACTAACTTCTCTTCGGCCTGCTGCAGTTCCACCAAATCAAGAATTCTTCTTACCATATCATTTGACTCAGTTTTCTCGTCCTAAAAGAATATAGCCACTGGTAAAATTAATTGAACAGGAAAAATGGCATCAGTCCCATAGACCAATTTGAATGGAGAGGTTCCTATGGACTTTTTGATAGTTACTCTGTCTTCCCACAGATCAAATTTCGGTTTAGAATCCCAATTCTTTTTGTTTTCCTCTAACAATTTTCTGATGATTTTGATTAAGCTCTTATTGGATGATTCAACCAGGCCATTACCTTGAGGGTAGTAGGGGGTTGAATGTACCAACTAGATGCCCATTGATTCACACATGTCTACCAATGCCTCTGCTTTGAATGTTGTTTCATTATCTATTACCAGCCTTCTGGGACAGTCGAATCTACTCAAGATATTTTCATAAATAAACTTCATGACAACTTGGTGAGTGGCATTCTGGGTGGGAATTGCCTCTATCCATTTTGTAAAATAATCTGTGGCTACTAAGATCCACTTATGTTTACCACTAGAAAAAGGATTTATCTCACCTATAAAATCTAAACCCCACTGCTAAAAAGGGCCATTCATTATTATAGGTCTCAGGGTCAAAGATTTTGGTTGTTGTTTTCCTGTAAAACTTTCACATTTATCACAAGATTTGATGAAGGCACACACATCTAAGAAAATAAAAGGCCAATAGTATCCAGCTCTTAGAATTTTATGAATAGTGGTATTCCAGTAATGATGACCTCCACAAACACTTGAATGAAACTGATGTATAACTTCCATTGACTCTTATTTTTCTAAACATCTGAGTAGAAAACCAACAGGGTCTTTCCAATATAACAAATTATTGTAAATGCAAAATTTGATGGCTCTGAGCTTAAGGGCTCGGGCTTGATTCATACTGAGTTTAGGAGGAACTTCTAGATTTTGTAAAAAATGTATAATACCTGAGTACCATTCACTAGATGACAAGTGCTCTGCCACTTCTTGACTATTATGTTGTCCATCTGCTGCCAGCTCCGTCTGCAAATTCACTAAATTTTCTCCCATGAAATTTATATCCAACAGCTCATGATTTTCCTCCGTTAAAAGCTTAGCAAGGCCTTGGCCTTTTAGCAATTTGGTGGGCTTTACTTCAATATTTAACTCGATCAACTTTTCAATCCATTTATCTCTCTTTCCATCAATATCAGGCTGAGTCAAAACATCTTTCATGGAGGGTGAAGGAACATATCCAATGACTTTTGAGTGGAGGATATCAATTCTGAGAGATTTTAAAGATCTTATGAGATCATAGGCCTATTTTTCAATAGGATCATACCTTAGTTCATCATCTCTGAGTGTTTTGCTAAATAAATCAACTAGGTGATCCATATTGTCATCATCTTTCTGTAGCAGGACTGTTTCCACTGTGTCATAAGAAGCAAAGGAAAAAATGTAGAAAATCTTGTTGTAATCTAGATTGATCAGATTTGGGGATTCCATGATAGCCTGTTTGATATCATGAAATGAATTCCTTGAGTTGTCTATCCATTTTATCTCAGACCCCTTTTTCAGCATACATGTTATGTGTTTTACTAACTCGGTAAAATTTGGAACAAATCTTCTAATGAAATTAATCTTACCGAGAAGCGATTGAATATCCTTTTTTGACTTTGGCAAGGATAGCCTTTGAATTGCTTCCACCCAAGATGGATCAATTCTAACACCTTCTACTGAGACAGTGTGACCTAAGAGCTTACCTTTCCTAAGAGCAAAATGGGACTTTTTCAGATTCAATGAGATTTCGAACTACCTGCACTTCAAAAACACTCTTTTTAAATGCTTTAGATTCTCCTCATGACTGTTGGAATAAACTGTGATGTCATCAAGATATATGAGGACAAACTTGTCCTTCTCACCCACGAAAGCTATGTCCATGGCCCTTTGAAATGTGGCCCCGACATTCATTAATCCGAATGGCATTTTGGCGTACATAAAGGTACCCCAAGGAGTAGTAAATGTAGTCTTCTCTTGGTCATTAGGATGGACAAAAATATGGTTATAGCCGGAAAAACCATCTAGGAAAGACATAATAGTAGCCCCTGAAATTCTTTGCAGCAAATGTTCCATTTTAGGTAGGGGATAGTTGTCTTTCTTAGAGCATCTGTTTAAGTTTCTAAAGTCCAGACATAAACCAACCTCACCATTTTTCTTTCTCACTATCACTAGATTTTCAATCCATTTGGAGTATCTCAAAGGGATTATGATCTTAGCATCAACAAGCTTTTTGATTTCTCTTTCAATCACAGGCAAAAGAAGAAGACTGATAGGTTTGAGCTTTTGTTTGAAAGGGATGGTGTCCTTCTCAAGAGGGATCTTGTGTTGAATGATATCAGGGTCATAATTCTTCAGATCACTATATTTCCAAGCAAAAACATTAGAAAATTCTTTCAAAATGCTGTAATATTCGGACTTCTGATCAGTAGTCAATTCAGAGGACAGATTTATGAATTTAGGCTGGCTTTCTCTCTCTATGTTGTGTTCATGAACAACAAGGTCTTTCTCCTTTTTTTCTGGCTTGTAGGGGACATCATTGTGATCAAATAGCTTCTCGAGAGGTACCAAACCTCAAGGTATATAATTGTTAGGTAGCTGAACAATATCATGCTGACCCAATTTTTGTTTTAGCTTAGGCTTCTGGGATTCCTTTACATTTAGATTCTGCTGGTCAACGTGCATATCAAAAAACTCATCTACCACTTGAAGAAATCTATTAAGTTCATCATCATCCTCAAAAACTTTGCAGTATTTAATATTGTCGGGCAAGGATGGCCTATATTTGACTTGGATTTCATAACTGAACCTGGGGGGCATGGGAGGAATAAATATGTTGTTTGAAACAACAAGGGAATTGACAAGATGATTCATATCCCTGGGTATATAAGAAAACCCAAAAATGGAAAAAGAATCTCTAATTTTCCATACCTCATCCCTGTAGGATTTTAATATGGCATGCTTTGCTTAGAAGGTACTGTTTACTTGTTGTATGATGAGATCTGCATCTCTGAACACCTTTAAACCTTTTATCCCCATCTCCTTAGCTGAATTTAATCCCAATAGCAAGGCCTCATACTCTGCTATGTTGTTATTAGTTCTGAAATCAAGCTTAAAATACAAATGTATAGTCTCCTTTGAAGGAGAAATCAAATCTACCCCTGCACCTCTTGAATCTTTGGTACTGGCCCCATCAAAATACATGGTCCAAACTAAAATGCTCTTATCATTGTTTTTTTTTTCAGTGGGCCTCACAAGCTGCATAGGAGTTGATTGAGAATCATCTATTTGAAGAATGCACGATCCAAAATCTGTATCCACATCATAAATAGGATGATTTACAGAATTTTTTGCATCGCTGATGATGTAGGCGAGTTGTTTCTCTCTGTAAAGTCTTTTTAGATCTCCTCCAAACATTAGGATTGTAGCATACAAAAGATCCATCTGCAAGGTACCTCCTAACCTTTTTCTCCATGGACGAAACAAGAGGAGTCTGAAGTTGGGTGGGATATCAACAACCACCACATCCATTACCATGCTTCTCATTGGCAATTGGGCAAGGCTTATAACAAGGTATTTTATGAAGCTAAGGCATCTGACTTTCCTAGAGTCAAACGAGAAGAGATCATGATATGGTTGGGTGACCTCAAGCCCAAGATCATCCATCACTGCTTTGGCCATAAGATTATGTGATGCTCCTAAATCAAGCAAGCAATTGTGGAGGATATTATCATGGACATTTAGGGATATATAGAATGGTGGACAAGAATCATATCGATCTTCTATAATATGCCCTATAGTTATTGTTGGCTTGTCATCTTGTAGGTTTACAAAATCAACAGATAAAGAGGTATTCAGTTCAAGGGACTTCAGGATGGAAGACTTAAAGATATCATTCTTCATGAGTTCAGTTAATGGCATAGGTATCTTTACTTTATGAATTTCTGATTCGAAATTAAAAGAGAAAGCTAATTTATCAGAAGCTTTTACCTCGTTGGAAGGAGCTTTGAGAATGACTTTCTCCTTTGCTAGGGGATGTGATTGCTTCTGCTGCTATTTTGCAAGAGTGGAGGTCTATTTTATAGGAGCAGCAGGCTGCTTGGTAGAAACTTCTTTATTCTTCATAGGAGCAGTAGGCAATGGTTTAGGGGCAGCATTTTTGGATCTTAAATTATAACCTTTCTGATCATCTGTCAGGTAGACAAATTCTTCAATACTTGCCTCATGAATTTGTTGGTCCATCAGGGCTTCTTCGTAATCTACTGGTGTCAAAAAGGAGGAATCATTTTCATCACCAAAACAATTTATCTCATCTGCTTCTTCAACTTCATGATGAGATGGTTGTTGTTCTTCTTCTAACATTGCATTTTGAAAAGGGGGTCTAATTCTTTGATCATCAGCTGCATTCTTGTCTCTCTGAAGGATCTGGACTTGTTGATTGTTCCTTCTGTAAGGGAAATCATTTGGATTTCTCGAGACAAAAGCATTTGGCTCTTTTTTCCTTGCTGGTTGTTGATTCTAGATCTTCAATTTTGACATTTCATATGTCAAGTTGTCCAACATCTTTGCCATCTTTTCCATTTTACTATTATAAGAAGGGGGCTCAACAACTAACTTATTTCTCTTGACCTTTCCTTTGAGCTTTTGAGATGCCATAATGTTTGATTCAACTTTGAGGGCAACATCTTGCATTAAAGAAAGTGTGGTTGATCTTCTTTCTCCGAGGATTAGACAAAAATATGGATCAAAGGCAGTAGAGAAAGTGATCTTTGCCGATGCATCACTTGGTTTGATATCTGCAAGGATCTTGCCAAACATTCTATTAAACCTTATGTTGAAGTCTAAGACCGACTCTCCATCTTCTCTTCTTAAGTTTCCGAACTCAGAAATGTAATATAGTAGATCTCTTCTTTCTCCCCAGTGTTTTAAGAATACCTCATCTAATTTTTCAATACCTGTGACTGAATTTTCCGGTAGCTCTTTGAACCACTTCCGAGCTTGAGCATCCAAACTCTGCACAAAAACTATGGTCCGCACATCTTCTTCTGAAATGTTAATATTTTCAGCATAAGCATAAAAAGCCTCTATATGTTTTCATCAGTATAATCCCCATCTCCGGTAAACTTTGTCATATATTTCTGATAATCTCCGGTTGGCATGGAAGATAAGGGATTGGGCAAGACAAGTGGAGCATACCTATTTGCCAAAATCTGTTCCATCTTGGTTAAAGGGGCAGCCATGGCAATCTCGGGAGTTGATACAGAAGAATAATTTGTAGGAGATGAAGGTTGAGATGGGATGACTACTTTTAAATAAAATGGTTGTCTCACTTCACTTTGCGCAGAATTTTCAGAAATGGGTGAAAAATGAGAAGCCTTATTGATGTAGGAGCATATTAAGCTAGCCAGTGCGAATTTCGACCTCGTAAGTGTGAAGGGAGAATCCTGTGAGGAGTTGTTGTGGGTGTAGATTTCTCGAAAGGGAAATAGAAGAGCGTTTTAGAGTTCTTCGGGCCAAGGAGAGAAGAACGATACTGTGTTGATGTGGACCTTCAGACCCGTGGGTTGAGAGGGTCTGTGTCACTTATAAAACTGACCAAGCAACAAGGCTAAACTTTCTTCTCCCTTAGAGGACATATCATGTAAAATATATTCAAGAACAGGCAAATTAGTATGAGTGTAGAAAACACCTTATGTAGACTTGGAGGGTGAGGAATTCAAAGAAGATGAAGAAGAGGTTTCTTTTTGCAGAGGGGACCCTGTAATTATCTATTTAAGATTGGATGAAATATCATGCTTAAGAACAGAGTCAGTAATATTAGAGGAAAGTGAAGGTTCCTCTACCTTCAATATTTCAGATAAACTTTCAATTTCCTGAGAACTATGAGTTTTAGCAGCAGGGGATTCAACTAGAGGCCTTTTAGATATGAAAGAAGAAGTGTCGGTTTGAATACCTAAATTTGATGTCTTTGCAGATCTAGAAGCCTATCTTTGTAAATATTTTCCCTTACTGATGATCTTCTTAGGGTTAGGAACTGGTGTTGTCAGTGGGCCTTCTTGGTTCGCCCTGGTGTGAGCTCTTTTTGGAGCCACTTTGTTTCAATGGAGTCGTCAGATATATAGTTACAACCCAAATGATGTCCAGGATTTTTCTATCATCAAAGATAGATCTATGTCATCTCCCAAGGAAGATGAGCTTCGATCTTCTCTCCCTGGCAATGACGCCAATTTCTTATCACTCCAGGAAACTCTCCTAGGCTGTAAGTCAAAGATGTCTAGTAACTTAATCTTTTGGAAATTGTTTTCTTAATAAAAAGTATAGGTTTGGATCAAGTCAGATGACTCAATCATTTCTCACTCAAAACATGCATGAACACATTTAGATGGACAAGGCTTTCAACCACAAATGTTCAGAGAGTTTACAAATAAAGGGATGTATGGAGAAATAACTATTATATCAGCATAATCACATATAAATCATATATGAATGGCCAATTGCAATAATCACAGGAATACTTGCAAAGTTTAACTTATGAATGCAATGATAAGATGACAGTTATCGGGCAGAAGCAAGCATAACAACATGAATATAATATCTAGGTGCAAGTACAGAATAGACAAGAAGATGAAATCTGAACAAGTTATGGCAAAAGAAGCTTATATAACTTAATATGAAAATGAGAAGTTTGAGTACACAATATGAAAAAATTCTCCAAAGTCGAACCTTTAGTTCCTATTCTACCTTTAGCTTTATATCTTTACAATGTATTTTTGAGATCCTAAAAGCATGGATCAAATATGCTAAAGATAGAAAGTCAAAATTCAGTTTGCAAAAGATATGGAATGATCCCCAAAAATGAGGTCAATCGTATATTTCCTGTAGAGTCATGGTGCAGTGCAGAATAGCCTTCCAAGGCTGAGTGATGACTCTTCCTAAAGATACAAATTCGAATTTGTTGAGGTGAGCAAGCATCCTGATTTTTTGCCTTTGTCAAAAGCACCAAAAATGATTGAAACACCACTTCATTCCCTTATCCATCAAAAATAACTATTGGATCTGACTTGACAATTGAACAATTGTCCATTCCAAAGGGTTTTAAACCATTCGAACTCAAAAAACTTCGATCTGTGCAAAAATTCAGTCATTTTGGTAGTGACAGGATTTTGGTGGTTAACCTAGAAGACTCTTGAGTGAATTAACTATTGAAAGCTTTGTTTTCGGTGGTTAATGAACAGTCGTCCTGTTTTCCTAAACCACCGAAACTTCATCTTTGAGAAAACTTCAAAATTTGCAAAAATGATTACCTTGATTTTTTGTTGAATGTTCAAGGTCTTTTGGACTATGCAGCCCTTTCTCGTGCATATCTGTGAACTTCCAATGGCTGTGTGGAAGGCTCTGGTGTATCTACCATAGTTGTAGCTAAGTTGTCTAGAGTCTCCAAACCTGTTTGCTCATGTGCTGGCAATTGAGAATATTTTAATTTGAGCCTTAGAATTCTGAGCTCTCTGTACAGTTTCATGTTTTCCCTAATCAACACCCTATTCCTGTCTTCGATCTTGTCATTCTTTTCTTTGAGGCTTTGGTTTATTTTAAAATTCTCTTCATTTCTTTCAGTCAATTATGTATTATCCTTTTTAATAACTCTTTCCAAGACTTCCATTTCATAGACTTGTTGCAGGAGTTTATTGATTTTCCGTGCCCTAGATGCTTTAGGCTTACTTGAAGAGGCTTTTGCCAATGGTGGACTGTGTGCCTCTGGAGGAGCTGGTGAAGGTAAGTGGGAACAATAGTCTACAACTTTTCCAACTTGTACATTACCTTGTGTCTTTGCTAACTCATGTTCTGGCTCTGAATCACTATAGGGTAGGTTTAACGGCTTACTTCCTTCAACAGGATCCTTGGACTGCTCACCCTCAAACTGTAACTTTCATTTGATTCATTTATTTTTAACAGAGGATGATTCTATCGGATCTCTTGGTGGTGAGATACCCTTTCATTTTCTATGACTACTTTTAGGAGTAATAGTCTTCTTAGTGGTAGCCTCTTTACCCTTCTCCTGTTGTTGCCAATCAGTCTGGAATTCATTCCAGAAGAGGAAATAGTTCCAATCCACCTACCTTTTCTTCAATGACTCTTTGACAATGAGAGTAATGAGTCCTTGATGAGACAATATACTTTCCACCTTAGTGGGCTTGGCCTTGACCTGTCTAGCCATTTTCGTGAGGGATTTGTGCAAGTAAAATGGTAAATTGATGGGATATCTCCCTATGAAGTGATTTAAAAGTTTGAAGTGGTAGAACATGACTCTGTTGTATCTACCTTCACAGGTTATATAGACAAAGATTGCCTTCTGGAGAGATTTCCATTTAGGTTCCAGATAAGACATTGGTATGTCTTTTTTCAATGTAAGATATTTGTGCAGAGGTTGTAGGTAGGACCTAAATTCAATGTTTGAAGGTACGGTTGATTTGAACCAACAATCGCCTGTTTTGGGAAGACCTGTGAACTCAGCTATGGCTGCCTCATTAGCCACAAACTGCTCCTTTCCCACTGTTGTTGTTCTTCCATCATACGAGCTAGAAAAAGTCTGAGACACTTGTTGATGAAAATCTGCAATTTTTTCACAATACATATAGACCCCAGTCTGTTTGAAGAAATCGGCCACCTCAGGGTGCATCTCAAGGTACCAAACTCCATCCAATTCATCCCTTAGAGCTGGCCCTACTTTCAGCATTAGTAAATGTTGACTATACCTGTGATTAAGGAAAAACTCCATGCCAGGGAGACAAAGAATCTATGATTTAGGATGACAGAGAGTATGACTCATAGAGAAGCACACGAGAGAGGGTGACACAGAGTTTGGATCACAAAACTCAAACACTAACCAAGTTTAGGCAACAGACTAACTGAAAACATGCTGAATGTTTCAAGTTTCGGTGGGATATTCATTTAAATTGAAACAGTATGGGTTTTGAACTTACCTAATGACTCGACCTAGCTTGATTGGTATGAAAATTGGCTTGAGAGTGATTTGGTGGACTCTAACTACACTCGACAATCACCACGAGAAATGGGATTACGATCTATGGATATGCGTTTTCTTGATAAAATCACGGGCTCAAGAGTGTCTCAATAACTCCCAAATTTGAATTGATAATGAATGGAGATAAAATCAAAGATTAAACGGGGTCATAATGTATTGTGTACTCATGACTAGAAATGGTGAGAGGCTACATGACTAATGATTTCTGTTAGTCTAGAAACACGCATGAATTTTTGTATCTTCACCGAGTCTTAATTTTGAAAAGACAAATGCAGTTGAAAGGACAACAGGATATCAATCTTCGGATAGATAAAACAAGAACATGCATACCTTACCAGCTTCATGAGATTTTGGCGGTTACGTTTCCATCCTTGCGCCAATTGACAACTGGCTCGTGCGAAAGCACGGGCTTTTCATTTTTCCTGTTGAAATCTTTTCGGTATTTTCACCGCGCTTTTGCTTTTCCCTCTTAACTACTGGGAACAAAGGATTTTGGTGGTTAATGAGCGCGTTTCAGGCTCACCTAAACCACTGAAACCTAAGATTATGTCTTTTTCTTGACCAAACCAAATCAAAATTTATTTCTAATATTATTTACAGAAAATAGACTCTCTAAGCTACCTACAAAAATTTAGGAATAAATTTTGGACCACACCCTATCACCTCAAAAGAAAAATTTCTAACAATTTATTTTAGGAGATAACACAATGAATATCCGTCTTTGATGCACGAGCGCGAAACCTTGTCCACCACTTATATTTGGGATGGATTTCCAAGTGAGGGGGAAATGGAACAGTAAGTCTCTGATGGGTCCTCGCATAAACAAGGCCCACCATTAGTGACAATAAAAATCTCCTAAGTTTTTCTATTATCAGTGAAAAATTTCAATAGGGAAAAACCCTAACTTGTATAAATATTTTGTAAACAGAAACCGAAACAACAAGCTAGAATTTTCACAAATATTTTATTCAAGGGATGAACTGCAAACATTCTTAAACCAAAATACAGTACCGAATCCCTATTTCAACCCAAGAAAAAACAAAAAGAAGAGTCATCTCGCTTTAATGATGGGAACTATTCACCTCCTACCTCGGAGATAGGAATTTCCGGTTAAATTCATAAGGTCTTAGTACCCCAATAAAACGATCGAAGGTATCATAGAAAACAGAAGAAATTAAATCAAGTGCTAAGAGTAAGAATGAGCATGGGTTTGGGTAAATCCCAGAAAGAAAGACTCCATCCAGTATAGGGTTTTCAGTTAAAAAGGGAAAGTTATTTCACTAGTCAAATCAAAGAACTCCTTCTTCGGTGAAGTACTCATGGGGCCGACATACTTCTTCGAAAAACCTGTTAAGGGGAATAAAATACGAAGATAAAGAAAGACCTGAAAATAAATAGTCATTCCCTATACAAATAGGTTACCAAAAGGAAGAACATAACTATACTGAAAGAAAACGAAGACGCTTAACAGAGGGCAACCTTGCTTAATGTTGTCAATATACACCACCTTACTTATCCTATCAAGCTTTTTCTTAAGGAAGTATTTACCGTCATTTCCAGGACATGCCATCAGTTATACCCATGGCACGACCACCCTTTCCACTTTAGATTTCACCTCTGATAAGAATGTGTGATATACAAAACCCCCATGGGTGTTACATCGTGCTTTATAGACTTGGCCTCAAGGAGAATAGTGTGATACATGAAACCCTTTGTAGCAAAACAAAAGTCAGAAATGACAAACCGTGGGCTTTCCCTAAACCCTAGAAAATGCCTTTCCACCTCAGAATAAATGTTGGGGAGTACAAAGGATGGGTAGCCCTATGATGAGGACAGGGTTGGCATGGTATTTCGACGGTGGAGCCAGATGAATTCAATGAAGTTAACGAGACTGTCATTAATGAATATGAAGAGAATTAACTGTTGTGATAGAGGACCATCTCTCCTTCTTAAGGAGTGTCATGATTTGACACCCTTCATAATTCAAAGGAATATTTCATACCCCCGACATTAGTTGAATCAGAAGTTCGATCCGAGTTGTCATCCTTCCACTGGTTTTTGGACTAACTGCCTCGCGACATTCAACCACTGGTTCTAAGAATCACTAAATGACTATGACTTGGTAGTTGTGTTAACTGCCCAATGGGAAAACTCGCCCCATGACTTTACCAACAAAAAACTAGTTAAGACCCCCTAGGATTGAAAACCAACCTATAGATTGTGCGTGTTGACAAAACTTTATGATAAAGATGAATTTTAACATAAGCTATAAGACCCCATTTACTTACAAATCCCTATACGCATAAGGTAAAGAATAACGATGAAAGGGATTTGTTATAAGCCTTGGGTTCCTTCATATTTTTACTCGTGATTAAGTATAATGAGATGGATGAGATACCTTGTGGTATGTTTAGAACTTGGAGTGTTAGTAATATTTTATAATAGAGTCTTATAACAAGTTTTTTTTTATATATAGCATATTTCTTTGTAATCAAGCTGACATCAGAGTGGTATGACTAGTATCTTACCTTCCACTGGGAACTTGGGTAGGAAGCAGATAACAAAAAAAATAAATTATTGTGAAAATATGAGGTATATTACAAGAGCTTTTGTGTATATGTTGTGTTTTGATGCTAGTGAGCCAAGATGTAGAAATGACAGTATATATGTAATGTAAATGTAAATGTAATCACACACAAATATTAATGAAAAACTCATCACTGCGACAGACCAACCATGTAAAAGAGTATGGGGGACTAAAATCCACAAGTTAGGTAAAGGGGGATAAAAGTTGAGGATAAGTGGATAAGCTAGGGAGCTTAAGACAAAAAGGAATATTATATTAATATTCCTTAAAGTATAAAGTATGGATAATTATTTTATCCTAAGTTCTAAGGATGGGGACAAGTGGGATAAAGTAGTTCTCAACATGACAAGTGTCAAGTTGGGAACATGCATACATATAGTTTGGACATAGTTCATTTTCCATTCATTCCATCATCATGCACTCACTCATTCAACTGTCCTATGTACCTTCATGTGATTGTACCTGTACCTGTACCCATACACATACCTATACTTGTACCTATACCTAGTTAGCCTGGGAGATGGACTGAAGAGGCAGGTTATTAGGACTATGGGATATTGAAGAGGTGAGTTCTCAGGTCCGTGGGATATTGAAGATGTGGGTTTTCAAGATCATGAGAAAAACTCTCTAGGTGATAGAATTGTTGGGAATTGATTTCCTGAAGGTGCCAAACTGTAGTTATAGGGCTCCGAGACATCATATTCATCCTGTTGCTAAAGCCTTGGGAAGGAAGTGGGGCATACAAGGGACTGTTGAGCAGAGAAGGGTCACACTTTTTGGGGTGGGACATGCATGTGAGGAATGAAGGATTGTAGGATGTTAGTTTGCATTGGCCCTTGTGACTGATTTTTTCTTGTTGTATGAGATACATCAGCCTGGTTAGGAATTACTTTACTCAGGTGGAGTTTAGTCCCATTATGGATGTGACCCATTGTTGAGGATTTTGAGCAATGTGGCCTAAGGATGGTAGGAATGTGGAAAGCATGCACGCAGTTGGTGATATTTTAACCAGGATAAGTGTAAACTATGTGTTAAATTACATGTTGCATTATTATGTATGTGTTTATTTTTATGGGATTTTTCTTGTGTGTGTTGCATGTGTATTTTTATTATTATTCTGTATGAATCTGTGCATTTGCATATTTTCTATATGTTTTAATTTTGTATACAGTTCGAAACTTTTATGTGGCATAACCCAATTCGATTATTGGGATGCTACAATATGGTATCAGAGCTCCATTTTTCAACACTGAACCTAGATGGGCCGAGGAAGTTCAATTGAAGTGAAATTTCACAGAGAATTCATTTTGAAGTTGCCAAATTTCAAGTTTCAGTGCACCCATGGTAAAAATCAGAAACAATTGCATGGAATTGGGAAAAATCCCCAATTTATGTTTTTAAATTCATGGGAAAATTGAGAAAATTTGCCAAGTGGTGAGATATTCTTAATTTTATATCTATTCTAGCAAATTCAGACCTACAATTGGTCAAATTTGAAGTTACAGGGAAGCCATGAAAGATGGAGTGAGATTAGTTAATTAACATTCTCAATTCGTGAATTGAGTTTGAAAAAAAAATCATTCCATGAATGTCAACCAACAACTATTTGTTGTTGCAAAGGTTGAATTGGCATTATCAGAGTGAAATTGAACAAATTTCATAGTTGCAGAATGTCCATGGTGAAAATTGGGAAAATTTTGGCAAAAGCCCTAATTTCTGTAGTTGAATTCACGAGGAATTAATGCACACAAAAAGGAATGTGTGGAGGTGTGCATAGTAAAAATGTGTAATGCATAGTGAAAAGGTTGTGATGTGAGGAAAATAAGAGTGTGTTGTTGCACGTGCTAAAATTCGGTGCTACAGAGTAAAAGTTGGGATGTGCGAAACATATGGGTGTGAGCACTTAAATTTGGAGCTACATGGTGTAGAGTTGGTAATACATGAAAAATAATGGTGCATGGGTGTACACACTTACAATTTGGCATTGTGCGGTGGAGAGGTAACACGTGAAAATTAATGGTGTATGGGTGTGTGCACTTAAATTTGGCATTGTGTGGTGCAGAATTGGTAATGCACAAAAAATAATAGTGTGCGGGTGTGCGCACTTAAATTTGGCATTGTGAAGTATAGAATTGGTAATGCGCGAAAAATAAAGGCACGCAGGTGCTTGCACATAAATTTTTCGTTGCACAATGCAGAATTGGTAATGCGTGAAAAATAATGGTGCGTGGGTGTGCACACTTAAATTCCACCCTGTGTGATGTAGAATTGGTAATGCGTGAAAAATAACTGTGGGAGGGTGTGCAAAATTGGTAATGCATGGAAAAAATGGTACACGGGGGCACATACTTAAATTTGGAACTATTTGAAGTATAACTAGTGAAGCGCGGAAAAATAATAGTGCATGGATGTGCACACTAAATTTAGAATTGCGCGGTGTAGATTGGGTGGTGGATGGGTAATATTTTTGTGCACGGTATGTGCATGCATAATATTGGCATGCGTGGTGTGCGCAGTATTGGTAGATTATAGAGGAATTTTGTTGGTGCGTGTGCAATGTTCGTATGCAGTGCATGAAAGTTGAATATTCATGTCACGCGACAGTTTAATTAATGGTGTGTGAAGAGTACTGGTGCACGGTGGGAGCATACTAAAATTTGGCATCATGCAACGTATTGAGTGAAATGCACTTGGAATATTAGCTTGTGACACAAAAATTGCATGCAACATGTATTAGTGCATGAACCAAAAGTTTTCATGGTAGATATAGGCATGTGACACAAAATTGGTGCGCACTAGATATTGGCATGATAGAGAAGTGATCGAAATGGGTTATAGGTGTGCGGAGCATGCACTACCTTATGATTTTGTTGCGCATGTTAAATATGGTGTAAATTTTTAAATTTTGTGTGCGTGAACTCACTTGGATGGTCTACAACAACAGAAAACCAATGAACTTATGTGACATTTTATACTGTTTGAAGGTCGTCTTTATACATTGCAAAATTATCCGTTGCAAAAATGCACCCCACTCATCAGTTGAAAAAAATCACCTTACTCATCCTGGAACAACTCGCACTTCATTCGTCAATATTTCAACATACTTCCATGACCCAATATATTATTTTCAACAATATCCTTAGCACTACACCTTCGGTTCTCTTTGTTACAATAGGACTCCAACTCCCTTATACATGGATCCCTCAAATACTATTATATTTCCTTGGTTTAACTATCCCCAATCTCCCAATCTATCTATTGCTCACCTTGTCCACTTCTGATTTTATTTCTTGCATGTAATACATTGCTGATAATCCACCATGGTATATCATTCAGTGTTACATAATTCTATCTATTTTTGTTATAATATCTTCTAGAGCTTCCTCCACTACATTATTTTTTTTCTCACCTACTCAACCATCTAGGATGACCCACATGTATGTGAGTGATTTAAATATTTCTAGGTCCTTATATCTCTCTCATATGTTATAGTTTCACCACTTCTATCATGCATCATGGATCTCCAACTCTCCCTTGAGAAGATACGATTTGATATGAACCTACAGACATTGGTCTCACTCCTTTTATAAGATTAGATTCCAACATCTTCACAACAATGCGTTGCAATAAACATGGACCACGTCTTAGATATGGAGGATCTCTCACATTGGGTACTAGTTCTGATCATTCTAGGCATTTATATCATTTCACTCCACCTTTCTTGACTACCAATAATAATTTATTTTACCTCCTTTATGTTCCAACTACAACTACATGGAAAAATCCTTATGGTGGCAATTTCATAAGCACCCCGTTTTTAGTAGCATTAGCTATTTCATTCTTCTTTTTTCTTTAGCACCTCCTTATTACCCTCACAAATTTGGAGCAATGCATAACACTCGCCTTATGCACCTGAGCACTTATTGTTCATGGGAAATATCATCGTCAAATCTTGCAAGAAACACACTTCTCTTATGTGGTTGCATTCTTAAACTAGGAGCAAATTGGGGATGCTTTCAAACTAAATAGAGGAACTGATATGAATAGTCACGAAGTTCTCCCAAGGAGGAAATTCCCCTTAGCATATACATAGTAGTTCCTAGCTCATATAACCTTTACTCAATAGCACCTAACTTTTAGGGAAGTGTTTCATCATTCTCAACATTTAGTTAAATAAATTTTACTTGATCTGTGAGCATGTAGTTGCACTTTTTCATTGTAACCATTGGATGTGTGCAACATTGTATGGACACATTGTAATATTATATAAAACTATTGGTGATGATGAATAAAGTAAACAATTTTCCTTTGAATTTTTTCATATTTTTATTGTTTCTTTTGTTTTCAAGTTAAGAATCTCTCTCTCCATTCATGTTTACATTATGATGTTCAAAAACCTTCGAATTGTTATTGTTTCTTTTGTTTTTAAGTTAAGAATCTCTTTCTATTCATGTTTACATTATGAGGTTCAAATCAAATGAAAAAATTAACTTGCTTATACTTTAAATATTAAATATTAGTAAAAGTGATTGATAAAAAAACACGTTTTAAGTAATTTTGTATGCTCTTTGCTAAGAGTATGTATAGAAGATTTATGGAAGAAAAATGGTTGCATAGTATTAAGTTAAGTTATATAGCCTTGTACACAATAGAAGTAATTTGTTATAAACCTTAAATCATCCACGTTGTTAAATATTGAATAAGAAATATGCATGTACATTGCCCTGAACGGACCATGTAGACGTGACATCAAGTTTGATAACAAAAAAACACCATGACATCAAGTATGATAACAAAAAAACACCGGGATTGACATGTCATAGGATGAAATAATATAGTTGTGGGTTTGTTATTTCATAGTATAAAAGGTATATATAATGGAGTAAGTGAATTAATTGAGTTTTTTTTTTCAATTGTTTAGTTTTCTAAATGATAAAATTTTATTTTTAAAATGATTTTTTAATTATCTAAACGATAAAATTTTATTTTTAAAATGATTGTAGAAATTTTATTTTAAAAGTTTTAATTAATTTTAAAATCATTTAAATTTGAATTTGTAAAAACTATCAGTTATTAAAAAGAAAAACTTAAAAGCATAAAATATAAAATTTTATTATTTTATCTTAAAAAGTTTAGTTAACTTTAAAATCATTAAGATTTGAATTTGTACATTATATCATTTTGTACATGGTATCTTTTTATACATTGCAAAAATATGCGTTGCAAAAATCACTGGATTGCAAAATATCTTTTGCGAAAATATATATTGCAAAAACACACCGTTAGATTGCAAAAATATCCATTGCAAAATATTGTTCATTCGAGGGAAATAAAAAAATAATACATTTTGTCTGAGAACGACTCGTAGACGCTTTTCCACTGATTCGTCAACTCAATTAGAGAGGAAAAAGGTGCAATTCCATAGTGATTTTGGCATAGAAGTAGCAGCGTCCTTGCCCAACTCGATCTTAATACATCGATAACATATTTTGCCTGTGCATCCACATATTTATTCTCTATGTTTTTCTCATTATCTCTATGACACCATCAAGGGGTTGAATTTTCTCTACAGATGGAAGAGGATCATCTCATCTGCTTTCCATGTTACAAGATAGGCAAAAGGTGCAATTACTTAGTGATTTTGGTAGGCATAGCAGTAGCATCGACATCTCCCAACTCGATCCGAATATATTGGTAGAATATTCTGCCTATGCATACAGATCTTTATTCAATATTTACAATTTCCTCATGATCTGCCAAAAAGGAAACTAGATCAGGGATCCTGGAGTTGCGATGTATACAAAAGAGGGGGGAGGGCTAGGCTGCCACCCTCAGAAACTGACCCAGTCTTCGAAAACTTGTTTAAAAAACTATAGCATAACATATACATAAAAGACAAAAACCTATAACGGAGGTGGCTCCTACACTCATACACAATTTGACCAGGGGTTGATACTACGCTAGTCCAAGAGGATGGGGTGACTTTCATATCCTTCCTTTCTTGCCTCATTCTCCTTCCTCTTCTCCACTGTGCGTCTCTTTCTAATGTAGGCTGGTGTTCCCCATCAGTCTGCAGGAGTTATTTCTATGCAGTGGACATAGCGTAGGTAGAGGTGGAATTGTCCTACCATTCATTCCAGTATTTCTCTTTGGCTCCTCTGGTCCTCTGCTATTCTTCTTGCACTAGCCTCCAGGTTGCTGAGGTGACTCAGAATTTCTGTGAGCTCCTTCTTGTGGCCCCGAATCCCCGGCATGATGGTCTCGTTCCTGTCATCTCTCGAGTTGCTTATCAACATTTTTGTGTTCCAGGTTTCCTCCATCGTTTTGTGGTAGAGGGTTGTCCTGGGCTATGTGGACCCTAGATCCCTTATCTCATCCACTTCTTGGATGATTTATGCCCAAGATTTTCCCCGATGCTTGGTGTTGACTTCTCTCTCCCATCTATCAATGATGCTTTTCCATTTGGATCGACCTGCGAGATAAAGGTACCTTTGGCTTCTCTAGCCGCTTGCTCCATCCTTGTGATCTTCTGGGCACTTGTTGGAAGTTCCTCCCCCTAGGGGCCCCTCTTACTCTGAGTATTCTTCATTCTTACCATCTCAGTTTGATTTTGGTGGTTCTTGTATTGAATTCAACCTCTATTTCTATTCGCCC